>JAUBOD010000445.1:3230439-3245135 GCA_032353885.1 Nothura maculosa | reverse complement strand
TCATCCTGATAGATATAAATATAAAATGGAAGATCTTTAACTGGAGAAAATTGGGAGGCAAAGTGAAACTTCTGAGAGATGGAGAGCTGCTATGTACATTTAGGACTGTGTGTCCTGCCAGTGTCTTCAGTGACTTCTGTGTTGGATGGGGGAAGAACTGAATTTGGAGGGAAAATGGAGGGGAAAAAAAGTTTGCTACCTTTAAATGAAAGGAATATGCTGAGGGAATGTTTTCATGGTGCACTACTATGCAGAGCATGGCAGTTTTGCACAGAGTCCAGATCTTCTTTAATTTGAGTCAGCAGATATTGCTGGAGGCACTGAAAGCCAAATGTTATCTTTGAGGGAACTCCTGAGCCCTTGGAGCCATCTGCCTAATGTCTCGGGATACTAAACAGGCTGCTCATAAGTGGCCAGAAGTTAGGTGCAATTACACTGTGGATGTTTGTATCAGCACCAGGCTGTTTGTTCTGTAATGCTTTTCAGCTTCTGAGACTTTTTTCCCCCAAAATGCATTCTTTAAAAATACTGCTATTAAATATAACTTCAAGTGTTCTGTAGACACACAGATATTCAGTTTCAGGCTGTGTGTTGATCTGTCCAGAAAGGAAAATCAATGAAGATTCTGGAAAGCAAGTTAGTGCTCTGAATTATCTGCAGGAGACACCATTTATGTAGGAAGTAGTCTTTCAGGTCAAACATAGCAAGAAAATGCATCCTATTAGATGATGTAATACTCACCATAATATATGTAGCAATTATCTCAGGGGAGATAGAGCCCAATGCTTGCATATGGGGGCCTTTTTTACTTTTAGACCATAAGTTTCACATGCATTTCTTCACAAAGTAGGCAAACATAATCTGACTAGCTCATTAGTGGAACAGATGGTTGGCTTTTTGTCTGCACCAGAAAAAGAAAAAAATCTGAGTGTCTGTGGCCCTGGAATAGCCTGGACTGAGTGGAGGATCCTGTGTTGTACCTCCATCCCTCTACATAACATCTTACAGTGAAAAATGGTGAGGAAAGCCTCAGCTAAAGCTTATCCCCATTAGCAGTCACAAATATGTGTATGCTTCAGAATAATTATTTAAAAGCAAGCTGGCATTATTTAAAAGCAAGCTACGTATTAAGACTCTGAAACAGGGAGTGTTGTGACTAAACTGATTCTGGTATCAAAGGTAACTCAGCTAATAGTTTAGTCAGAACCCTGTATCACTTAGACAATAGGCATATTGATTATTTTATTTTTCTCAAACTGAATACTGTCCTGGGAAATGAAGAAATAAATGTGATCTTCCACACTTTTACTTTAAGAAAGAATGTAGTCAATAGTGCCATCCCAGCCATTTTTCTATCTTCTTATCCCCCTTCCTAAACTCCTGCAGGATTTCTGTGGAAACAAGCTGAGCTGTGAGCATTGCTCTGCTGCCAGCTGGCTACAATATTTCTTCTCTGAAAGTAAAGATCTTTCTAGCACATTGTGCTTTGTGTAATACAATAGTAATTTCAGGAAAAAATGCTACTGCAGGGTGGTATGTGCAGTCTTGGTTTAATTATTTTATGGTTATTAAAATATGTATAAAATCCATGATTTTGAAGAGCTATTTTAATGTGAATTCTACATCTGAAGGCATGTTCAGCTGCCCCCTCTTGCAGCTCCCAGAGTCCAGACTTGTTTAGTTCTTGAAGGCTGCGGCTTCCCTGTTTTTCCAAGGGAAGAGCAGTGGCGTGGGGTGGGAGCAGGACTACAGGATTCCCTGTTTGGCTGCCCGGGCTGCTGTGTGTCCCTGCATGTGCTGAGCATGGAGTGAGGGACCGGTGAGGAAGGGGTCTCTGCAGCTTCTCCTTTCATCTTTATGATGGAACTTCCAGCTCTGTGGAAGGCAAAGGCCTTTGCAAAGGAGGGGAACTGCACAACAGACACCTCCCTTCCATTCCAGAACACAAGAGAAGAGCTGGGAATGCTTCCATAATCCTAAATGCTGTCTGTCTGCTAAAATAACAATCAAAAGAAGTAGCAGGCACAATCTTGAGCTCATTACATCAAGAATTTATACTGCAAAATGCTGCAATTATCTAGCGAGTGTATAAAATGATGCATATAATACAGAAGATTCCAATAAATATGGGTGAGTGTGGAAGGCACCATTGCATTTCAAAAGCCTATCAAAAAGCCTAATTTACCTAATATATTTAAATGAGCAGGTGAAAAAGGAAACCATTTCAGGAGAATTTTAATGCAAATATTCTGCCTTCAAGGAAGGGAACTGATGGAACTGGGAAAATTTTGTAGAGCTGTATAACCCCCTTTCTTCCTCCTCCCCTCCCTACAACTAATAATATAAAAATGCGCATATTTGTTTTTTGCCAATATCTTTTATTAGAGAAGGGAATTATACTTTTTTCCTTTAAAAAAAGATATATACTACATGATGATACATTTTTTCAAACAGATTTATAATACATACTCTTATTAATGTGAATTCCTTATCCTCCTCTGCAAATCTGTTTTTCCACGCCAATCTATTTGAACAGGTTGTCAATATTATATTGTATTTTTTGTTTTATTATTTGTTAGGTAGAGTAAAGATGTACATATATAAAGTTTTAACAATGAAATTGCCTTACTGGGGTTGCTTTATTTATTTTTTTCCTGCTGGGGTGGGAAAGAAGGGGAGAGAGAAATCTGCTACAGGGATGAGTCTTTAAAAAGTTTTTGTGTGTATATGTCTATACGTATATATATAAAAATTTTACTACCTTTGATTTTTTAAATAATTTTAAAAATATGCCACATGTTCTCCTGTGGTACTAAAAATAAAAGGCATATTTTAGACCTCTAAACAAGTCCTATAAATAACTATTTTTTTTGCTATGTGCAGACTTGTCTTCTGTACACAAATGTGTTACTAACATTTAAAAGAAAGAAAAGGCTGAGTCCTATCTTAGCTTGATGGCACACTCACTGGAAATCATATGTTGAATGGAGCTGATATAATACCCATTTAAAAATAATTAATGAAAAAAAGAAAAAAGCTTGGTGTTATTTTTAAGTTGATATTGAAGTTCTGTTACTGAACACATTGGATTCTTTGTCCCTATCTCTTTCAAAAATCTTTGACGTTTCATTTGAAAAATGTCTTTTTAAGGTGTTCAAATATACAAGTGTTCTACTAAAAATTCAAAGATACTCATTAAAATAGATGAGAATTAAAATAGATACTCATTCTTGAAAAGTATTTTGATGTTTAAAGAAGATAAAATAGAATACTGTTTTACCTTGTTCTTTAATAGTGGTATTTAAATACTAAGCATGCATGAGTTGTAATGGGATACACTTTCATTCATAAAAACTAGATTTCTTTGTGTATGTTATTTTATACTACTCTTGTCACTTTCTAAACCCGTGATTGGTTTTAAGATCTAGCCATATAAATGAGTCTAGCCATTCTCTTTATTGTTTAAAAAGTGTGTGTGTGTGTGTATGTGTATGTGTATGTATATTTAAGTCTGAAAATATTTTTTTTGTTGGTTAGTGAATACTTTTTTTTGGTAGAAGTGGACTAATTTCTTCCTATAGCCAGATGTACAAGTTCCCGATCATGCTCCACACTCCACTTCAGCTCATAGCTGCTATAGCTGAAACCCAAATGTTGACATTAAAGTTTAATATATTTTGGTGGGGCAGTCAAAGCAGAAGTTCATTTATAACAATTATAGGCCAAAACTTTTGTTTAATTTATATAATATAATGGTAGTCTAATAAGTTCCGCTTAATAGATGTTGGTAATGTTCTAAACCTGTGATTACTGAATCCTTGGGTGCATGGATTAGTTTAAGGGATTAAGAAAATCGAGTTACTTGACAGCTGACTTGAGAGAGAGTTGCATGTTCTGCCTTTCTCCTGGGGAATGCTTCGTGTTCTGTAAACGGAAATAGATTGAAAACTCCATTCTTTTTTCTCTACTTTCAGGAAAAAGAAAAAAAGATAAGCAGTGATGAGAATGACCCTTCCAAAAGTATATTTAGTAACAAATTATCTAGTCCTTGTTTCTCTCAGCTACTTTTATAGGTGATCTCCCTGATGCTGCATTGGCTTTGGCAGAAGGCCCTGCCTGATGTCCCTCGTGCTGTGACGTTACAGCTTGATGGGCTGAGTGGACGCATGGTGGAAGGATGTCCCTTGGCCAGCACTGGGTGTTGTTGCAGTGTCACAGCACGTTGACAGCCCAACATCTCCCTGACACCGACATGTTTTCTGGGTCTGAAGCTTTCAATCCATTCGCTCCCTGATTAGCCTGGTAGATAGGTCTGAAATGATGGAAGCTTCCTGTGGATAGGACTTGCTCCGGTTTTGAGAGGAATGATCCTCTCGAAGGTTAGAGAGAATCCAGGCTAAAATGCACAGCTCTCTCTAGGCTTTAAGGATAAAGAATCAGTATGCACTTACTAAATATACGAGTCTTGCAATACTTCTCTGTGTCCAAGTGCTTACTTATCACATGGATGTAAATATTTTGTTGTCTATCTGCTCTTGAATGCACAGTTGCGTAGATGTGCACACATATAGAAGTGCTAATTGCGTAACTAACAGTATTCTGTAGTGTCAGAGTTAGGAGGGTAACTTAGAGTACATGATATATAACACTGAACATTTAGGTTTTAATTTCCCCAAGTTAATCTAAACCCTGCTGTTTAGAGTTTGTTTACCCCCTTTCCCCAGGCACATGCATGAAACTGCTGTTGATATTAATGACTTAAAATTGCCCACACATTTGAAAATCAGAACACTTGAATTTTAATTCTTATATATGCACAAAGAAAAATCTAACGTAACAATTAAAATTGTTAAAATAAAAGAGTCAAAATGAGGATATGTAGTTATTTTGATTTAAAGCATATTTTTTGTGAGTTTTCTTTTTTTAGTTTTCTATTCGTAATAGACTCCTTTGTGTTCCTCTGTTTAAAATGATGGTATGACTTGTAATGAAGTGGCTTTGCTGTTGACATTAAACACTAATGGTCTTTTAATGATACCTTAATGGGATCTCTGAGGACTTGTACTGAAATAATTTTACCTTTTCCTATTTTTATTCCATAATGGACTGTAACAGTACAATTTAAAGTCTCCTTAAATGTTTCATTGATTTGTGAAAAGTATCAATAATTAAGCTACCATTCTGTCAAATAGAGGAAAGATAACAAAAACTTTCTGGAATATTTAGTATTTTTCCTAGGTAAGTATTCTGTTTCACCATTAATAGGGTACCAGTTGATTTTACAAGGTTTTGTCAATATCACTAAATAATAAAAAAGTGTATATTGAAGTTGTTTGCCTTCCAATTAGGAATAAAACAATTTCTCTTGATACATCATTTATTTTGTTTGTCTGTGTGACTCTGAAGCTAGATATAATACCAAGATAGATTGCTACATGTTACCCCTTGCAAGTAGTATGAAAAAAAGTTGCTATTCAACTTTGTTATTTTGGGATAGCCTCAGATGTTAGACTGGAAATAGCTCATTAAAAATTGGGCTCAACTTCAGCCCAAGAGGCACACCTATGGATTTATTACAATAAAAATAAAGTTTACAGTGAATTGCTGTGTCATGAAGGCACTCAAATAGAAATGTAATTGGCTGATTTTGAAGTTGTTTTTTTCTGGATTTTCATGTGTATGACCTGACAGGCCAAGACTTTGCTCTGAGCTTATTCATACTCCACTAGTTCTATTTCACTTCTCAACTTTTTATTAACAGAGATTACTGATTTTGCCTCAACATCCTTTATAAATAAAAACTAATTTTAATCTGTTATTTAAGTTTATGGAGGTAATAGGACTTATTTATGAATATCTATGTAATAGTGTGTTGGTTTTTGTTTTAATCAAGAGTTTATGACTGATCCTAATAATTTGCTATTTCTTGTTCTAACACTTGTTCACATGTCAGTTGTGTAGGTCAAACGCTGCTAAATATTTACAAGAAATGTGTGTACTAAATGTGCTATTAAACAGCTCAGAAATGAGGGCCTCCCTATGAGAAGAGTGTGAAAATCTGCAAGATTGAGCTTCTTTGCCCATAGATTTGATGTCATTAATTGCAGAGGGATTTGGAAAATCATCAAAGGGAAATAACTCCTTGTCCTACCTTCCACGTTATCCTCCTGTGATTCCAGACATGGTAACATCCAAGAAATAAGAACAGGCATTCACTAGTTCCAATACTCTGTTTACACTTGCCTATTCTCAAAATGAGGGAGAATAAGGTTAACTCCAACTAAATTAAATCTGTTCTATGAAAAATGTAGTACACACAGTTAACTTTAGCTTTTGCTACAAAGGCAATGTATAACTTAATTTAAAATTCTCTTATGGAAATTTCCATGAGAAATTCCTCAATCCTGTTCAATTTCTTTTCCTATTCAGTTAGCTTTTTAGTGTCTTGTTTGTGTTAAGAATATCAGTTTAATTAAATCAGCAGTGACACATTGACTAGATTGTCAGCTTTGTGACTTGAGAGACTCCCATACAGGCTGTATTAATTATGCATAGTTACAAAACTCCAGCAAACTGATATATTTTAAAAATAACTTGTTTTCAGATTTCACTGATTAGATCTTTCTTGTTGTGCTACACTTTAGGTTTTAGAGTATGCTATATTTATTCCCAAGAGCAGACAGCCAATAAACAAGCTTAGGTCAAGTATAGTTGTTCTGATTATTAAAGCTTTTCCAAAACACTCCTGTGTTGCATATAAGCAGATGAGCTTGTTTGTTTACCAAATTTTGTTTTAGTTCTCTTGACTTCTCCTTTACAGGCTTAAAATTTCAATATTTTTGTCTTAATCTATTAATGTTTTCTTAAAATATATTTTTAAAAAATGTTGCCAACTCAAAATGTACTTCTGGTTATATTTTTGTTTTCCTTTAGCAAGAAAAACTGGATGAAGCTCTGGTATCAACTTAGGGACTTGAGTTTGGGGAAAGAGCTGCTGAGCTTCTGCAGGAGGGAAGAACAGAATTAAAACATGCTATGTAATTGGAAACATATTCCATGGATGTGCTTAGTTTGTTGCTACTAAGATTTTTAAAACAGTGTAATGACTTATGTCTTTATCATCTCAGGCTGAGTTAATGTTGTCTTTCAGCTGGAGTGCACCACTTCCTATGCAATTTGTTGGGAAGTGATGGTAACAGGCCACAGAAATGCATGTTATTTTGTAGCTGTCATTGATTCTTTTGAGCACGTAAAGAAAAAGAGTCCCTCAAGTCCTCTTCTTCCTGTTACACAATTTATGTATGGAAGAGAAAAAAATGGAGCAAATAGCAAGAGCCTATTTCTGCTATGGAGATCAATTTATTCTGTAAGTCATCTCCTTATTTTAGAGAGAACATTTTGGAAAAGGCATCAGTGTCTGGAGTAATGCCAGCAGAATCTGAACCAATGTGAACTTGTACCAGAGGAAGTGTACCGTAGGGTGAGAAAAATAATGTTACAGCAGTGACTTAGGGCTGAAAGCTGCGTCTGGTTTGTTGTGTTTAGTAGTTTTCTCTAGGCTTGCAAGGTGCTTCTACCTTTATTTTTTAATGGAGTGGCTAGTGCAATGAGGTATGTTTCAGTTCTTTGACACTGCTTTGCAATGTTATAATAATCTAGGCAGTTAAGTGCATGTAACTATCCAAAGTTTAAGCATTTAAAAAAATCTTGTATATAGATTCTTGCATTTAAAAAAATCTTTCAATTTTTGTAATAGTAATCTTAACATCTGAATTGTCTGTTGTATAAAATCATTGTGTCAATTCTCCTGTTTTGGCCTTGCTTTCAGACAGAAGAGTATACTAGCTGCAGTTGTTTGTATTTATATAACTCTTCAGAAATAATGATGGTGGCTTTTTAAAATGCATTTCCAGTGGTTCTTAAAAGATGCAAATAAGTTTGAGCTGGACACTTGAGCATTTTTTATCACCTTACTGAATTCTGGGTAGAAATGTTTTTTTATTCTTTTTTTAATTATTATTCTTTTCAGCATATATTTTCTTTCGCATCTTGTTTTCTTATTTAAAATATTAGACTTGCAACTTCAATAGTTACTCAAAATTTTTGAGCAAAAAACTAACTTTTGAGTAAGTTGCTGTAGTTTAAATATAAACTGATGAACATTTTCTGAGTAAAATAGACTAAAATAGGAAATGATTTTATTTGTTTTATTTTTGTTCATTGTCCTAGACTGCACTTTGCCAAATTCAGAAGGGTGCCAAAATCTCAGTTGAGTCGATTCCTTGACCCGTAACTTACCCTAGGCTTTTTCTTAATGTTCCTCTATTGATGCTTTTGTGACTGAGAAATACTTGTTCTTGGAGGTCCTTCTGTAGGATATTTTCATTTGCGTGCGTTGCTATAATTAAAGCCAGTGATACTGTTCTCCCAGGTAGTTCAGTTCTGTGAACAAAGTAGAACAAAGCCGTAACTTTTAGATAGTGACAAATGCTTGGGTTTTGGATTGGTTTGGTCGGTTATTTTTTTAAATGAAAGGCAATTGTGACATGACAACTTCAGTAATACTTAAGTTCACCTGTGAGGCATTTTTCTGCTTCCCTCTAGTAGTGTGTTTCTGGTCCCTTAGGATCCATTTCCACATAATTTCCTTCCATCCGTCCTTGCTGTGCTGCTTGGCAGCTGTGAAGATGCCAGGGAGGCTCTGGAGATTAGGCTGGCCAGAGCTTCACAAAGTGATTTGGCAGCCTGGCTGCTTTCTGGAAGTCTTTAAATGTATCATTGCATTTATTTGTACTTATCACTGAGTTGCTGGTAAAAATATATTTATATATATATATATATAACGGTTTTATATTATTGGCACTGGCAATGTAATAGCTTAAATACTCTAAAATGAATTCTATTTCAAGTTCAAAACAGAGAAGCTAGTTTAACAGAACTGAAAATACTGGATTTAAAGCAAAGAATAGAGAAAGAATATCTATCTATCTATATTTATGCTAGCCTTACTTTATAGTTTTTATTTTTATGTGATCTTATCCAAATAAAATTGTTATTTTTAAGTGCAGGATAGTTCTGGGATGTCTGCAGAGTGGATGTTTTCCTTTAATACAGGATGATGTTGATGCCCTGATAACCAGAGCAGTCATAAGGCTCCTTTCCCTGCCTCCTGTAATTAAATTTATGGCTTCTGCTTTAACTCAGCCTTCGGATTTATCAGTATTAAAGCTTGTTGGGGTGTATTTATAGCAACGGCTTTACTGTTTGCAATTCAGTTTTCATTCTACCGATTAGCTTCTAATAGTGCTGCTAATCAAGCTAACAGGTAGTCTGCAAGTGAAACAACTTTTGAAATGCTTCTGCATGAGTAAAATTCCCTAAAATGTAAGAGCAAACTCCATAAAACTTAATATCAATGTACTGTTTTCTTTTCTCGTAAAGAGAAGATTTTCTACTCATTGGTTTGAATAAAGTATTTTAAACACTTCAATGTTAAACTTTTTGATAAAGTATCAAGTGGAACCTGATGCTACTACCTATCTTAGCTGATTACATTTATTCCACAGTAGTGAGGGATATTAAAATACAAACTCTTAATCAAATATGAAAGAAAGTAGAAGTATGTCTCTTTTTTGACTTGTTACATATTAGTGACTAATAATATAATCAATTCTTTTGAATTGATTTTGATTTGTATCTACTGCAAAAAAGAAGCCACTGGAAACATGGGAGTGCTTTTTTATATGATGATGTTAACATTCACTTCTTGAACCATGTGTAGATTAGGAAAATAGATGCCAATCAAAATATGTTCCCGAGCCAATTTTTGAATGCTCCTGGAGCAAATGTTTCAATGCATTTGCAAATGTGCTGGCTGTCTCTGGCTTTGCAGAATTCTGCTGTAAAGGTCTTTATTGGGATACTTGATTTAGACATTGAACTGATATGACCACAATGCCAGGAATTAATTCCTTATTTGGATGCTCAGTAAGATAAAAGCCTTTATTCAGTGTATCCGTGGCTACTCTTTGCCAAAAGCTCATGTTCTCCCTGCTTTCTTTCCAAGGTAATGTTTATTATCTTCACCTGCCCAAAGTACTTTATTTTTAAGGCCTATTTTGAAAGCTTTCAGTAAGAAATGGTTTCTAGATGTATATAATCTATAACATATATCTTTTTTTATATATTTTTAGCTGCTTTTATCAGTTTTGATCTTGAAGGTGGTGAGGTCTGACTTTGTTACCTAAAATGCTGGTTGCAATGTCTCAACTATATTCATAAACTATATGTCTATATATAAGAAGCTTCTCGAAGACTTCTATTTCCAAATATTGTTACAAATGTGAAAGAATCATGGAATTAGAACATGCCAAGCAGAAGATAGAAAAGAGGACTATATTAGAGGGATCTATATTATAATGTTGGCACTTGGCTATTTATACTTGCCCTTCTATCAATCTGAGCAGATGACTCTGTAATGCACAGTATAATATAAAAGGAAAGGAAAGTTGTCAATAGAAGATTATAGAATGTCAATAGAAGAAATGGAATATATAATAGTTGATACGCCTACTAAGGTGTACATCTCAGACAGTCTATACTTAATGAACTGTTTCTCCTACAAAGGAATTTTTATATTTTCATATATTTACATATATATAAGAGATCAGAGTCTGTTTGAAAGCTTTGTATTACCTAAAGCTCAGCAGCCTTTAATGTTTAAAGTATAACTTTCTAAATAATTCTTAGATATTCAATGTCATTAAAAAAATCTTATTTTGAGGTTAATGCATTTTAAATCGTAGTGTTTCAGTCTTTGGTTTCAGCTTTAAGCTCTTCTTAGAAACAAAATCCTTTCCTGGAATCATGTTTAGATGGCAGAAAGAATGAGTTTGTGATCTTCTTTTGACAAAAATGAGTTCAGAAAATCTATTTCACTTTGTGTTATTTGCAAATTCTGCTTATTCTTCTGCTTCCATATCTCCTGTTGATTTTGTAAGTAGTGAGCTTGTGCTGCTCTAGTCACCATATTATCACAGAACCTTTCAGCAAGGCATAACGTTATTAATAACATATGAATTTTTTCTTGTTCTCCATCTTTGAGAGAAATGTGTGCATTGGTGTGTGTGTTTTCATTTGCCTCTTTCTTTGATTCATGTTCTTGTTTGGAAGGGAACGAATGGCCAATCAACACTTGATTGAACTGGAAAGGAAAGTTTTTAGTGGCTTTAATTCCTGCAGAACCTTACCACTATCTTGCAAAGACCCTTTAAAATTTTTCTTCTGAAACACTGACTATATTATAACCTACTTCCATATACGTTGTTGAGTTGCCATTGCTCCAAACTAGTTGATTAGTGTCTGCTATTTCTTTTTGCCTTAGTAGAGAACATACTTCTAAGTTCAGGCATCACGTTGGAATCTCTTCTGGGAAGTGGAGTATTTAGTGAATTCTGTGAGTGATTTCCAGGTAGTGTTTCAAAACCCCATTCTAGTTTTATTGTTCAAACTTTTTTTGAGCTAGTATATGAAAAAAGCAAGGCAAAAGAGACTTGAGATGCTCTGAGAATGTGAACATGTTTGCTGCTGTGAGGTGACCTTTAGGATGTGAATCATCTTTCCTCCATAACAAAGTGCAATAGGTTATGTATTTGTAGGCACGGATTGGTGTTTGTAGCTTGAGAAGGACACTTTCTGTTACCTTGACACCTTCATAGTTCATGTGCCCTCCTCGGGAAAGGGGCATAGTTTGCTCTTTAGCTGTCTTGTTTTTGGTTCTCTGAACCCAATTTTGTTTCTTGGTATTTGATGGCTTCACTTTACCTGACCTTTTAAAGGCGTGCCTGTATGCCTGCAAGCAATTGCAGAGGAGCTAACTGTAAATATCAAACACCTGAGCTGACTCCTGTCCTGGATATAAACTCTTGGTGTTGGTAGCTGGAGTGTTGGAAATGCCCTGGGTGGGTGGGAGTCATGAGCAGCCCTGTGCTTGTCACAGCTGCTTCTAGTTGGCTCTCGAACAGCTGAAAGTGATGCAGGCCCAAACCTCAGCTGGAGGTTGGGTAGGGGAGCCTCTGGCACCTCTGCTCACACATATTTGAGTAGTGGGTGGCAGGAGGCATAAGGAGGGTTTTGAGGGAGGTGTGTGAAAGTGAGGCAGGAGGATGCGCAAAAGGAGATGTGTGAGGAGATACTTGGAGCACTTGAAGGACTGGGAGGAGGTAGGTGGAAGGGGAAACACGTGGAGGCATGGAATGGAAGTGCTGTCCTGGGAGAAGATGCCATGTGATCAAGGGTAGGGACTGGAGCAGAGGAGCGGTAAGGAGGAAGATCTGCTGGGAGACAAGAGTAGGAACCCAGGAGGAGCAGAGGGAAACCCCAAGCCTCCTGTGCAGCCTGTCACTGATGGGATTTAGGAGTCTGTGAACAGAACAGGCAGAAAAAAATGAGGGAAACTAAGACTTGGAAGTGGGAGAAGAGGTGTTTGAAGCTGCGAATGGGGAAAGATTTCCCTGGGTTTTTAATTGTTGGGATTTTCTTCTTTTCTTCTTTTTCTCTCTGTTTTTTTTTCTCTCAACACCTGAATCAGTAATTTAATTTATTGCCAATTACCGTAAACATTTAATTATGTGAGATTCTCTGAGTTGAGACTATTTTGCCAGCAACTCTGCCCTGATTCTTGAAGGTGTTCTAGCACAGTCATTACCTGAGTGAAAAAAGCTGATGGAAAGTGTAGCAGTAGAGATAAGTGTGTTAGTTAATAAATATTCCTTTAAGCTTAGTTGGTTGCATCGTTGTTATGAGTAAATAATTTGTTCCTTCTCACAAAATTGAGGAAAATATACAGCATTAGGCATGCACCCTTTCGCACTTATGAGCTATTATTTTTTTTTTTAATTTAGATGGAACTAAGCAGCACTGTTGAACTTGCTTCACTTTATCCTTCATGTGAAAATTGGATTTTCATACTTAATCACTAAAACATGACAGGAAAAAAAAAATCTAAAGCAGGAACCACCTGTTTTTCCTTTCATCTTGGTTCATTCATTAGCTTCTTCATATTAAAAGCCCTCTAAGATACAATTAACCCTCTCTCCCTTTTTTAAAATACTGAGAAACTTGAAATGATCATTAAAACTCATTAAAGCTGAGAAACTTATTTTCAAAGACACTTTAATATTAAATTTTCCTGATTTCTTTTCTTGTGCTTCTGGTGGGATACTTGGGATGCAGCCATTGTGGTTACAGTGTTAACTAGCTATTCAAGTGATTAACAATAATTAGTTGCTTATCACTGCAGAACTATAATCCGCTTTACAAACTTGGACATAATTTTCTGTAATGAATGTTGTCTTCTGACTGTGGGCTACTCTCCTAATGATGTCGTCAGCAAGTCCTCTCTGAGTTCTCTTGTGCTAGAGATTGTGCTGTTGCAACAAGACATTCAGTCAATTTTGTATTAACATTGACTTCACTGCTATTGCCTGCATATAAGTAAAGGCTGCATTTAGTCTCATTTAAAAAGAAAAAAATATTTTTTGGTTTCTGTAAACTATGCAGCCTAGTGCAGATGTTATGCAAGCAACAGTCCTGGAATTTAGTTGCTGATTACAATAAAGACTATTTGGAAGAGATTTCCAAGCTCATAAGTAGTATTGCTTTAAAAACATATGCCTTTGAGGGATGAAAATGGTAGTGACTAATCACAAAGAGTTTTAGAAATGTAATGGTGACTTTAAAGCAATGAAATAACTGCTTAGGTTTGAGTTTATGACTAGAAAGGCAGTAGAAGTGTCATGAAACACACTTGTCCTGCTAGTATTAACAGTAAGAAATGGGGGTTTATCCGGTATGATTGTAACATTTAGTATAGATTTTTGGGCAAACTTAGTCAGCAGATATAACAGTGTGTTACACAATCATAAGATATTTTACAATCTAGCTTTCATCGAAACAGAATAGGGAACATAATGTTGATAGCTTATTATGCCACAAAATTGAGCATAGTGGATCTTTATGTGGGTTATTTGCTGCTAAATTTCTAATTTTGTCCTAAAGCTATGACAAAAGGAGTACTGCAACAGAATGTGCTTCTGGTTCTTGTAAACCACGTTTGGTAAATGAAATTGCAATTAAAATTAGTTGTTCTATTTTCGAAAATGCAATTTTGAAAATAATTACTTTCCGTCTTTAAAATAATGGACTATTTGGACTCTTTGTGTTCAGAAAACACTAGTTCTTATATTTTTATATGCTTATCTTAACATTTTAGATAATCAGTAAGTGCTCGGTCAGTCTAACTCCATCCAACAAAAGGTAAAAAGTGAAAGGACTTAAGCCTGTCCTTATCAAGCCCTGCATGATGATGCTCTTGTCTCCTCAGTGAAGCTAAGGAGTTTTAAAAAGTTACTCTGGCCTTAATTCAAAGCTTGATAATAGCCTGTAAGGAGGCATATAAGCTGCAATCATTTGGGCTTCCTTTTTTTTGTTTGGAAAGCAAAATATAATAGAGGAAATAATTTTGTAAGGAAAAGGTGCTGGTGAGGAAAGTGGTTCGGATATATCCATATGCAGACATAGGGTGGAAATATAAATGGAAAACATAACATGAGTTGCCAGTGATATTTAAAGAAGCAATAAAAGTCATTTGAAGATGTGTTGCTATTGATTCCTGCCTTATTAATAAAATACCTTTA
>JAUBOD010000445.1:3197711-3213424 GCA_032353885.1 Nothura maculosa | reverse complement strand
CTTAATAACAGACAAGCAGAACAATGTGTATGGGAATGTAGGTACTGATAGAGGTTTTTTGGAAGGCTCAGGCAGCTCAAGACCCAAAGAGTATGCTAGAGTTTGGTTGCATCTTTAATAACACTGAAGAATCACTACACTATTAAGGAATTGCTCTCTGGTGCTTTATTATCTTTTGCTGCTGCACATGGTGCTTCCGCGCTTCCCAGAGCTAACCAGCCTTTACCTCAATTTGGCTCTGCCCGCTTCTCCACATGTTTGTGCTTCTGCCTTCTTCCATCTTCCCAGCTCCGGGAATGGACTCGTCTCTTCTGTACAGGTGCCTGTTGCTAAGTAACTGCCTCCAGCAGGTGCCTGCCTGCCGGAGCATCCCTCTGCTTTTATAACACTTGATTTTTCTTTTTCTTTTTTTTTTCTCTCCTTTTTCCCTCTCTGCCCCTTTCAATTTATTTCCAGTTCTGCTGCGGTTGTGCAGCTGTCAAGGTTCTCTGTGGTTTCTATTTTTCGATCAAGGCACCTATTATAAGCAGGGTATATTTGTTTTCATTATTTTACTCCTACAGAGTAGCTTTGAATATTCTACTTTACTAATGAACTATGGGCCTCCTTGTTTCACTTGGAAGAGATGCGCGTGGCACTGTCTCCATGGACAAAGTAGAGGTTATGAATATGCAAATATCACTTTTGGATCTACAAAATTTAATTGCTTTGTGCATTTTGAAAATAACTGGGATGAAAATGACTGGCTAGAGCAGTAACGCGTTTGTGTATTCACTTTCTTAAAATGCTGGAAAGCATGCCAGCTTTTCATTCAGCAAGTTCACTTCATATTGGTCTCCTTCAAATGCGTGCAGGGTGCTTGCATGACCACGGCACTTTGCTGAATGCAAATGTTGTTTCTGAATTGTATTTTTCATGGAGCCTGAGAGAGGTAATTGTAGCAGCTGCTGTGCTGAGATCATGGGAAATGGAGCTTGAAGGGACCCGGGAAATTGCCTCGTATCTCCCTCCGCTCTAAAGCGGGATTACCTAGTTCTGAACACTTCCAAAAAGTCATAGATTTGGGGCTTGAGGCAGGAATTAGGAAATTCTCATAATGTATATGTTATTAAGTTATTTTTCTTCTGTTGGTTAGAGTTATAAAGCAGTGGTTGGGGATAGATTCCAGAAAATGTCATTGCAATAACCAAAATATTTTTATGAATATGTATATGCTTACAGCATCTAGAAAAGCACTAGGCCTATGAACTCAAGTCATCTGTCATGTTGTAGGCATAAGGCAGGCACTGAAATGTCTCATAAAGCTGAGAATCACTTCAAGAAACCTCAGTGCTTTGCAGGCATTTCTAGTTAGGTGACAGGAACAACTGGGCAGTCTGGTAGAAGTGCAAGCTAATATCTCGTAGCTATCTTGAAAAGAGAAATTTATGTGTTAAGAATTAAGAGAATTCCAATATTCCATTATTAAGAATCATCACATGCAGACACATGGGTTGCTTTCATGTGGCCCTTTGCCGTGAAGTCAGTTGTCATTTGGGGCAAATTAGAAAGCAAAGGTATAGCTTTGCAAAAATCAAAATAGGCAACAGTTTCAGAATTTTCTGAAGAAGGATAGAAAGTAAGGAAATAAGAAATTGATTGAAATTACTCATATATTATTTGGAGTAGTTTAAACTTTCCCATTTAAAGGTCCAAATTGGAGACTGTGAAAATGTTTGGAATCCTGTAGCCAAGGATCCATTTCTTCATGCATCCAATGCACTTCAGTGCAAGTCATGACAGAGAATCCAAATCTGGAAACTCCTATTTTCTATTATATTACACACTACTTTGGAGGTTATTCACATGCAATCTCTTTCTGTCAAATGGCTTCTCCTAATGCAAATTAATTACTCCCTGCCCCCTTTCCCTTCCTGGGTCTTGGAAATGTTACTATCCTAAAGCAACAATAACACATGGCCAAAGCCTTTAAAGAGGGTAAATAAGAGAGTGCTAGGAATTTCTGTTGTGTTTGATCAAAGCCTACATTTGTTTTTGTTCCAGTGTGAGTATGTAAATAGCAAATTCATCCTTTCCTCTATAGGTCATTTAATTTCTCAGTGCATGGACTCTTTACATCCACTTGTATTTCAGCATTTAAAAATGAGCTATCTCTGTCACATTTTAGAAAATACCTATTTTATTAATACTTAGATTTTTATGCCCTTTGTAATTTATTAAAAAAAAAACTCTCAAACTTTCATGTCTACTAGGTGATCAGAGTTTACAAAGCTGCAGTACAGCAGACACTGGACATGTTGTTTCTTCCTGAAGGAAAAGAGTTTCTTACAAGCACGGATGCAGTAAGCCGGGACTCAGCTGATCGAACCGTTATTGCTTGGGACTTCCAAAGTGCTGCGAAAATCTCCAACCAGATTTTTCATGTAGGTTGAACAACTATCTTCATTTTGGGAGATGATTTAGAGTTTCATGATTATTAGTGTAGTTAAAAATCTTTTGATAATCTAGAAGATTATTGTGAGATTTATAAAATGCTCTTAATATAAATTGAGTTTTTGCAGTTTTTACTTGTTCCTTTAAAAAGACTTGTAGGCAAGTCCACTGAGGTATTACTCTTAACTTTCCAATGGTGCTCGACAGTTGTTGTTTTAGTACCTTATTTCTGTCCCCATAGATTTCCTAGCATAGCAAAATGATACACTTTTCATCAATTGGAGTGAGAGTTACTGATAAATTATGAATGCAGTGTTTGCATAGTAACAGTAACCTGATAGATATTGATATGTAGTAAGGCTAAATCAGAGGTGACACTACACCTCCTTTGAGAAAGGTGTTTTTCTCAGTAATCCATGGAGGCAAGATGTTTAAAGGCTTAAATCATGAAGAGAGGCTGAGAATTGTGAAGGGAGTTTGCTAAGGAAGTTCATGCATAATTCTGACTCCCTGCAGATTATGTTGTGCTCTCTAATTCCTTACTGCTAAACCCCAGTTTCCACTCAGAAGCATGATATCAAGTACATTCAGACATCCCCACCTAATGTTGTTTTGATTTCAGTGCCCAGTACCTTGTGCTACCTAGAACTTCCTTCCCATTTCAGCACATTGAAAAGTGATGTGACAAAAATTCTGTTTTAAAGTTGTTCCCACCCCAATGGGATAACCTCTATCACCTATATGGTGATATAGGCCATTGTGCCCAGTGTTCACTGATGTTCCTCACTTGCATAATTATGTGATGGCTAAAGATTGCTTCATTTGTTGCTTCAGAGTGTTGGTGCTGTGTCCTGGGTTCGACTGAAATTAAAAGCTGTTGCATGATTGGTTTGGACCTGGTTGGAATCTTGAAACCTTGCAAGAATAGTTGGTTTCTAATGTTTTTACCATTACCATGTTGAAACTAATCTTAATGCAGTGTTAATCATGAACAGTAGCCTAAAGCTAAATGTTGTTAACTTTTGCAGATGTTCCTAACTTTAGGCCCAATGACAAGTCACTCTCACAAGTGACTGCTGATTGTAGTAGATTTAACAGCTTGTTTTGGAAAAGTAGGGAAAAGAGGAAAACAATGCCGAAATGGGATGAATTGTATTCCTGTTGGTGTGGCAGGCTTGCGAAGAATTTGGTAACTGTATGAAGTACTACAGAGGGGACAGGATGAATACTGAGGAACAAGAAGAGATGTTTCATGTTCAATTTTTTTTTTCCCAAAGGATTTTCTTAGGAAAAGCCATTCCTTTTGACAGTTTGGCGATACCTACTTCAGAGGGAGACACGTTTTTCATCAGGATAAATATTTGAATTAGTACCTGTCTTAGTGTAAGACTTCCATTGGAGTGTAATGACTTAAGTTTCTTGTCCATTTTGTAACCGATGCTATAGACATAATTTATGTTTACCTTGTGTTTTATGTTCTTTCAAGTACGTCAAGAAATAACCTGATTCTTTTGAACAAATATCTTTTTTTCCTACAAAAAAGCTATCTTTTATTTTCAGGAACGTTACACTTGTCCAAGTCTGACTCTGCACCCAAGAGAGTCTGTATTTGCTGCTCAGACAAATGGAAACTACGTGGCACTGTTTTCTTCCCTGCGACCTTACCGAATCAACAAAAAGAAAAGATATGAGGGACACAAGGTATCTTTCTTCACTGAAATTTTCTATTCAGCCCTACAAGAAAGTCAAAGTAGCAGTGCTTTTTATTATATCTGCTGATAGTATTGAAGTTTAAGTAAATGAATAGATATTAATTGTTTTGTTTTCCTGTATTTTAATCAGCTTTGAGTTATATATACTAAATAAAATACTTATTGGAGGACTTTGTGAACAGGTAATACCTTGATGAATTATTTGCTTATTGCTATGTCTTAATGCATAACTGGAAAAATCATTAGTGTATGTTTATTTAGAGATATGTTTTTGTACCTAGTCATTTTCAGCAGGTCACAGTGAACGTGCCTGTTCAGGAACAGGAGTTTACACTATTGTTTGTTTTCACAGGTGGAAGGGTTTGCAGTGGGCTGTGAATTTTCTCCAGACGGAACAGTTGTGCTGACAGGAAGTTCAGATGGCAAAGTGTTTTTCTACAGCTATCATACTGCTAGGGTTATTCGCACTTTGTCTGCACATAGGGAAGCCTGTGTGAGCGCAACATTTCACCCAGTCTTGCCATCGCTCCTTGCAACATGTGACTGGGCTGGAGAAATCAAGATCTGGCAATAACGAGCCATAGTTACTACTCAGGATGTCTCCGTCAGCCTATCAAAGACATAGGGCCTGATGTTGCAGAATGGATAAATCAAGGTATGCAATGTGAATTTTTGTTATAGGTAGGAGTGATTGTTGTGTTTTTTTTTTTTTTTTTGTTTTCTTTTACGGGTTAGACAAGCACCAATGTAGTTCAAGATACAGCTTCCTTTACACACAGGAAAGGATGTGGGATTGCCTTTTTTGGAAATAGGTTGCCTTTTGATCAGCTCAGCTTCTTGTGAAATGTAAGAGTTTCATTTGGGAATTTATGTCTTTAGTGTAAAAGAATTCAAAGGTAAGAATTTCAAGATAGCTTGGGGTTAATTCTGAATGTCAATATGTTAGTGTTCTCAATCTCATATTTAAACTTAAGTCTTACACTTGCTTTTATGATTGTGTATAAAAAAACTGTAAATATTTTTGCTAAAAAATAAAACACTTTTTATATGGCGTCTGTATATCCTTTTTATTCTTGTTGCTCATAACAAGTTAGTACTTAAGACTCTCAGGGAATCGATACTTGGGAGAAAATCAATATGCAACTGTACAAAGGCTTAAAAACAATAGTAAAAAAATCCTATAAGGAATGTGGAAAGATTGCCTCATATCCCCATACTTTTTCATTCTTTATATATTATCACTTATAAACAGAAAATTGTTGCCAACTTATTCTCTGGAGGAAATGCTCATTGACATTCAGATTGGAGCTGGTCCATTCTGCAGCAAATAAAAAATTCATTGAGCATAACTCTGCATTTGTGTATGTATAGATTGCTTATAAATGTATTTTTAACTTGACATTCCCTGAACTTGTATTGCTTGAGTCTGGAAATCATTGTAATATATTTTGTGTGGTATACACATATTACATAGAAAATGAGTTCTCAACATTCTGTATAAATATAGCATATTATCTTGCAGTAAGTGCTATTAGCTTGGCTAATGTTGCTCAGACAATTCTAAAAAATTATTTTAATCGAGAGGATCATTCTAAGTAAATTGTTCCTGTCATAGAATCCATAAAGTATATGTAATAGTAATCATGAGTAGCTTTTATTCTTCTGACTTGTTCTTAACACAAATACAAAAGCTCTTTACCATTTTCATATACTTGCATAAAATGAGTTTTTTGGAGAGAGTGTTTTGTAAGACTCTTACACGTAGCATATTTGAATTAAGTAATGAGGAAGATGTGCTCAATTTGTTTGTAGTTTGTGTTCCTTTGGCTCATACATAAGCCTGCAGCAAGATTTTTAGAACCAGTTGAACTTTTAGATTATTTGAAATCTGGATCCAAATATTATGGCTTAAAAATGTATATAGTCTTAATCTTTTTATCAACAACCATGATTATCAGCAGTTATATTTTAAGTTATATTTATACTGAATTTTAGTGAATCTTACTACTTAATGTGAATAGCTGAGGTTTTTTTTCTTTCTTCAGACTGTTCTCAATTTCTTGCTTCCTTTTTTCACCATTAGCTGTTCTATAGTAGCCTGAATTTTGAAGTTCTGTTCTTGACTGTGTCTCAAATGTACAAGCTAACTGTACCCTTAAAATGATGACTGATTCAGTGATTTTATGAGTTACTCCTAATTCAAGCTGTGGGACTAGGTTTTATGGGATTCTTTCTAGATAATCTCCATAAATGTCAAAAGGAGTTCAGCTCAAAATTACGGGGTAAGTGCTTATTTTTTGGCAGGGCAAGTAACAACTGTACTGTGTTTTCTAAGAGTCTCTATATTGCTTTCCAGCTCTTTTAGCCCTAAAGGTGCTATTGCGACAAACCTTTGGTAATGGGTTATGTCTATAGGAAGGATGGGCAGTGCTGTAATATATCCTTTTATCTCTTCAAGAGATTATCTTGGACTGATAGTGAGTATATACAGTGCTGAAAGGCCTCTAATATAAATGTAAGCCCATGTCTTATTGAATCAGCCTGTAGCTTGCTTAATGGTTGCTGTATATCTGAATGAAACCGCTAAGAAAGGTTCAAGCTGAGAGAGGCTCTGAGTGAAAGATTTTAGAGAATCACTCGGAGAATGAGAATCATTGCCCGTATTGTATAGAAAAGTAGCCTCGTCTTGTAATTCTATCTATGCTTTTAGAGTTTATGTCCCGAGGCAAAGGCCTAATACAGATTCAAGTGTCTAGCATTTAAGCTTCCTAGAATACATTGCAAGGATAAATTTCAGACAATTTATAGGGGAAAAACGCTTAAATTTGGTTAAAGATAGCAGATAATAAAAAAGATAGAGTAAAAAAAACACAACTTGATACTGTGTAATTTTAAAGGAGTTTTGAAGTTAGAATTAGATTTGTGTCAGATTTTCAAAAGGCTGGATCTTGAGATGGAGTTTTATAATGCAGTGATGTAATATGCAAAACATTATGTTGGTAAAGTTTTTCTAATATAAAACTGATTAAGGTACAGACAAAAATATAGTTATTGAAAATGTTAGCAATGCAGTATGATTTCCAGTTTTTATGATTCAAAGACAAATCTTACAATCTTATGTAATGAACTGTAAGCAAAAAGATACCCACACTACTCTACCATTCTGCAGTTACAAAATACTCTTTGGACTGAAGATAAGGTTTGTTACGGTGAGAAAAATCTTTTAGAATGTAATGAATTGTTGGTTAATTTTATTCATAAAATTATAATCCAGAAATGTCTGAATCTTGCTTTGAGTGTAGTTCTAGTTTTGTTCTAGTTCCGTTGTATTTTGGAGCTAACCTAACGATTTGCATTTTGAAATGATCGGGGCTTTGTAAATAAAACAAGACAGATTTGTTTGAGTCTGTTTTGCACTGTATCAAAAAGTAATAATGCCACTCTCTACCATATTATTATTTGCTACTGAAGCATTATTAATTTGGTGTGTCAGAGGATGCAAATTACTCAGCTATGCCCTTATCTCAAAAACCTGCTAATTATCAGGCAGTTACTAGAATCACTCTGCTGAAATACTGTTGGTGACTCAATAAATCCCTCCACTATATCCTAATCAGAAAAAATAGGATATGGCAAAACAATAGTATGACTTTTTTCATAGGGAAAGATGCATTTAAATCTAAACGATTATGACAGGACAGAAGAAAAAAGAGAAAAATCATGAGGTTTCAGATTTTATTTCACTGTTAAGACATTTTGCATTGTTTTCCACTGAAAATAGGTGTTCTGGTTTCCCTGCTTCACATTCAATTTGTTCTCTTAATCCAATCCCATCCTCACTTAAAAATTTCTTGCATCCTCATTATTTCATTCTCAGTTTTTCTGTCCTCTTGTCAGCACCTTGTCTTCTACATATAAATATATAATAGTTTATGTGCTTGTACTCTATTAATTTCCTTGTCAATACATTTCTGTTCATCTTGCTGTGTTCTCACTTTAGCCTTTCAGGCTTTCATTCCAACTGTCTTTACAAAGGTAGACAGAAATTCCAGGACCCTTGCACTCCAATCTTTTCTTTCTTGGCTGTCCAGCCTTGATAAGATGTTATCCTTTTAGATATTCTCAGCTCTTTCCTCACTTTTGTCTGCTTTCTACCTTTAATTACTGCTTTACTGTCTTGTAGGCCCTTTCTATTATAGGCACTCCTGCAAGTTGCATCTATATCAGTACTGCAGTTTGCTAGAAATGTGCTTTTTGGGGAAAACAACAACAAAAAAAACCTTCCAACTTTTGTCACTTAAAATGCTCCACACCCCCACCCTGTTCCCTCCCCACACAGAGTGCACAAACAGCACTTTCAGTTGAAACTAAACCAAAAGATGAGCTCCAAAAGCATATTTAATGTGTGGCGACTGATGGGATTAGAGAAGAGTTACTTTAAAGTGTCTCCTACCCCTGAAGGCGTGTGGTTTAGATCTTAGATTCTCAGAAATAAATGAGCCAAACTCTACAAATTACTCTTGCTGGGCCATGCTGCTTGCTAATGTAGACGTAGCCTCAGTATTTTCAAGGAGCCTTTGGCGTGTTCCCTTTTCTTTGATACATTTCTTACCTGCCTCTTTATGACTCACCCCTCTCTTCAGATTGGTCTTATCTCTGATATTTTCACACTTCAAAGGGTGAAAATCAGGGAATTAATTTATGAATGGTTGGGGGGACCTAATGAGAGAAGTACTTGATCTCTAGCGATAGTAAAACTTAACAGTGAAACAAACTGACCTCTGCACAGAATCTGATTAATTCTGGTACATGTGAGGCCCCGCTCTCGTGTTTAGGCAGAGCAAGCTCGTGTACGAGTGGGAATGAGGGTTCCTTTGGTTGCCCTAAGGTGGAAGCTTAGAAGTGCTGGGTTTACACACCTTCCTGTGACAATGCTTGGATATCTCCCTATGTAGACTTAGAAATCTACCAGGAAAAGTCAGGATGATGCATAGAAATGATAACATTTCATCCAAATGTAATTCTCCTTACATTTTTCCTATTTTTAAGGAAAAATCTAAAACTTATCTCAAGCCTTAATCTAAAACTTATTTCAGGAGCTCTTTGGACGAGGTTGAAATTCACTAGTTAAAGATGAAATTATGGTCCAGGCAACTTCGGATTGGATCTATTTGCCTCCAGTTTTTATCAGCAGTACTACAAAGCCCAGGTAATATTTCTAGTTCTGAAATAAACTTATACTCTCAAGATTTTTGAAATGTGTCCTTAGGAATGTAATTTATGTAGCTTATAAGTGTACTATATTTGAATATAGACCTGGTTACCTTAAGAGAGCAAACTTCTTGCTTTCAGGCAGTTACCATTATCGGTAAGCAAATGGCGAAGTATTTCCTCACCATGACATCGGGTTTCTCTTTGGCTGTGAACTATGCTGGCTTTCATCTTGTACTGCATAGTCACCTCTAACTGCCTTCCAGTTGCATGACATAGTAAATCCCCAACCCTTCTCCCTTGAGGTATATAAAGAATGACTGAAGTTAAATATCAAATAATGAATATTATGATACATTATCAAATTGACATTAGTTATTTTGCTTCCTCCCATCCTTGCACCTAGAGAGCTTTTACATTCTAGGGAAGTGGTGAGAATTGTATAGAGGTAAAGGTTTTTCTTTTTTTTCTTTTTTTTTCTTTTTTTTCATGCTTAACTTTCCGAGATGACTTTCATACTGGAGAAAGAAGACATTGGGGCTCCTCTACAAGTGTGAAAGGAAGAAACGTCTTTTCAATTTCCTGAACTGTTTATCTCAAACTCTGTTTGTTTTATCTTCTTTACTCCGTCTTTTTTTAATGAATGGTTCAGAAACTAAATGGCTATTGGAAAATACTCAGATGAATTACATCATAAGGTAAAGACAAAAAATGTACTTGGAGGGCAAGTGGCAATGTCAGGTGGCAAATAGCATAGAAGACCAGAAACAGAGGAAGAGAGCAAAGAAGCGTGAACATAACTAATCACAGAACAGAAGTATGAAGACCTTGATACTATTCCTGGAAATGTATGCATCAGTAGTATCAGAGATCCATTGTACCGGGCCTTGAAAGTGAGGGTGAGCATGAGACATGAGTAAAACAAGCCAGAACATCTAGTTCTTAGGAGGCATTTGGATTTTACAAGAATGTTTGTAAATGAAGAACATAATGCACCTTTGGCTGAGGAGGTTGGCCATTCAGAAACATTTAAGAAACTCTGGTGGATGCCTGGCTGAAGTAAGTAAAGCTGGAAGATGCATCAACCGAGCCCTGCCTCCTGTAGCAGACAGTTTCCACTGTTCTCAGGTATTCTTAGCAGACTGCTTGCAACTTCAGAGAATTGCAAAATTGGCCTGAGAAGCTGTACAGTTTTGTGCGCAATTGGCATTTGAGAGCTTTACAGAGAAGGCAGCAGACATACATTATCTGATTATTAAAGACAACCCTTTGGGGATTCAAGCTCCTCTCATAATTTGCATCCGATCTCTGGTTTCTACTTAAGAGGTGCACTTTTTTAATAGTATTTTTATTTATGATGTATAGCTTGATTTTTTTTTTTCTGATGGATTCAGCAATATCTCCTCTGACTTTAACTGCATATTTAAATGCATGTTCTCTTTAGTGCTGATCACCTGAAAGCCGCTGAAATACTGAAGATGTCATGTCTTTTGAAATGAAAATGTAATGAGGCCCTAGACAAAACATAATTGTTCGTTTAAACACTTATATTTTGACTAGCTCTTAAGAGACTTTAATTCTTATGAGAACTCTATGTTAAAGTTGAGATGTTATTATTTCGGTACCTGATATGTGAAGTGATTTTTAACTGAACTTGCTACCATTGCATCCACAGAGAAGAGACTCCCAAGTTTCTCATGCCGGTGTGACTGTTTAGTGGGTGCACGCCTGGGCACTGGGCAGACTCCTTTTATGCTCTTGCAATATGGTTGCAGGTACAAATAATGAGGAAGAATAACATGGCTTTGTTTTTTTTCTCATTTTCTTTACTCACTGCTTCTCCATGTGTTTCAAGGCATGCTGAAGCATTCCTGCAGTCTTAGAAAAACCATCCTGTTTGCCTTGCAATATGTTTGAAAATGCCTTTTTTATGAGTGTCTATCAAGGGAGGTTGTTGAAACAGGAATTTCATTTCGTGATCTGCATGGAGATCTTGTCTTAAACCAGTTTTAGATTAAATTTTCCAAATCTACTAAGGGGACTTCTGAATAAACTCCCTTCCCCAGTATGAAATTTAGCTACTGGAAGAGAGTAATCTTGCTTATTGCATGATTCTGCTGAAAGGGTCTTTGAATTGCCCAGGAGAAATTTCTCTTGAAACAAATTTGCTTAAGACTGGAACTGGGTTCAGGATTTATTTATTATTTTGGCCACTAAACTCTCTAACTTTCATCTGATTATACCATTTTTATTCAAGTCACAAAGCCTTTTGCAAAACACTTTTTCAGCAAATTCATCCAGTTTAATAAATTTCTATTAGCAAGGGTTTAATTATTTGTGAACCTGGGATCTTCATCAAATGCAATGACTGTATGAGGCTATAAAAAATGTATTCATAAGAACTTTTAAGAGAAGAATTTTGGCAATAATTTCAGTAAAGTAAAAATATCAATAGACTCTTCAAATATTTTTCAAGATATTTTTATAGAGATGTTATTTTTTCTTCATAACACAAGGGCTCATCATTTACTCCTGAAATTAATAGCTCTGTTTTTATTTTTAGCATTCATAATTAAACACTAATTTGATCTCTGAATGCTTACATTTCAAATTGTGCAATCATTCCCTTTTGAGCAAGTGCTGCTCTAAATCTCAGTGAGCAAAATCCATAACGATTAAGTACATTTGAAGTGTTAATGCAGTATCTGGATGATTTATTTTTGCATCCATGCAGGGCCTCATCCAATCTGTGCTGAAGCTGCTGTTGGTCAGAAATGACTCAAGAGGAATTCCAATGGAGGCTTCTGTACAACATCACTGTGCAAATCTAGCTACACTGAGTACCCACACAAATCTCTTCTTTTTCACTTTCAAATGCAATTCCTACCACATGTCTCAAGAACTGTTTTGCTGTTATTTGTTTCTCTGCTTCTAATATTTCTCTGCTTGTCTATCCTTAAGACTGCTTCCTCAGGACAAGAACTGCCTTGTTTCTGAGTATCTGTAAAGTACCCATCCCTGTCATGGGTGTAATCACCAAAACAAAACAAAAACAACCAAAAAAAATCCAAAAAAACTGTTGACAGAAGACTTTCAGATGTCAGTTTTGTCAAACTTATAGTGAACATGCTAAAATGTGACTGGCTGAGACATGTACTAACACAACAGGAGCATCGTTAACCTCTCTATTTTGAATGCCACTTTTCATCAGTCAAAGAATATGGTGATTTATGAAAAATGAAAGCATGAAACATTTTCTGCTTATCCAGACTTCTAGTATGATGTCTTGCTTTCCAGAAACTGTAGCCTTCCAAACAGATGTTTTGTTTTTGTTTTGTAGAAGTGATTTCAAGGGTTAAAATGTACAACCAAGGGAGATATTAAAGAAAAACAAGCTTTATTATCTCTGTGACCTTTTGGTTGCATGTAGGACTTTTTTTTTCCCTCCTGCAGTACACTATATAGTTAAGTTTGTTCTTTTTATCCTATTTGTTATAGTATAGGGTGAGATTTTGCAAAGTTTTGCTTACAAAGGACTGTTTCAGAGAAGCAGAGGTGAGAAAAACATAGGATGTGCAAAGTGTAATACATATGAAAATTCTCTCTTATTCCTGTTAAGAACCCCAACTGCTGGGTTTCTTTTTGGGTCTCATGAGCACTAAGGCTTGTGGCCTGCTGGAATGGCTTCCTCTTGAAAACCAAGACCCAGGCCCATCTAAGCAATGTGTCATTGCAGGAACTGGCAGGTCTTGCTTGGCTTCTTGCTGTCATGCAGAATCCTAGGAAGGTAGAGGGAACCAAAGAAGTCCAAAATATGCAGTGATAGGGTGTGTTTTTTTTTTTTCTTCTAAAAGGCTGACAGTTTTGAGTTCCCAGCGCCTACCCACATGCTCATACAAATGAAGTAGCCCTGTAACTGCTAGTAAGATCACAAGCACAACTAGCTGGTTGAAGAGGCTCCTACTTAAAGATCTTTTTGCCCAATTTATATAGGACTTCTTGGTCTGTATTTCTGAAATTACTGATGCAGAGTTTTGGAGGATCTGGTGGCCTGATGGTTTCAAAGGGTGTGCAGACTTTGGAGTAAAAATCCAGCATGTGCTAATTTGCAAATACTGCTTGAGAGAGGCCTTGATGGTACTGGTCATCCACCTTGGTCATGTCATCTGCAGAGTACTGAAACATATGCACATGGTGAGGCCCGTTGCCTCCTCCAGAGAGGCTGGTCTTTAGCCCTCATTGTCCTAGTGAGCCTGTAGAAGAACTCAAATTGACTGCATCTCTCCTGATTTCCAGGTTTGCAATAATCATAAACCTGGATATTGAGAGTCTGGAAGTCCCTAGATTGCATTGCTTTTCTCTACATTCTCTTTAGCTGCGTTTCACGTAACAAAACTGTAACAGATGTGAAGAGCAAATGTTGCTATGTGAAGTATAACTTAATGGACTATATGCTACAATACCTATATGAATCCATAGCAACACAATTGGCCTTAAAAGAATTATACCAGGTTTGTATTGATGTAAATGGAATGAAGATCTGACCAACTGTCACCAGCCTCTGAAAGGACTACTAAAAATAGAAGCTGTGCTTGTTACTTTCAACCAGCAATATTATATTCATAAGACTTCCCCATGGCTCTTGCATGTTAGTCGTCTACTGACTAAAGTGAATGTGCTTTTCATAAAATGTGCATCTCTGGGAAGTCTTTCTCAGGTGATAGGTGCTTGAAGCCTTCCATGCAGGAAGAGCTATTCCATTCAATAAAAGTTGTATAGAGCAGAATTTGCTACAGCAGATTGAACATTTAAGAAATGAGAACCACCTCAAAGTACTGGTATTTAGGTAGCGTGGATGGTGCTAGCTGGAAATGTATAGATTTGTCAAGGTAGTGTGCATGGAGGGATTATGTAGTGGCTTTTAAAAAATCATTTTTTTGCTTTTCTATTCCTGGATACTACTTGCAAGCAAGTAAACTGAAGTGTTGAATGGGATACCTGCAGTGATAGAGCCTATAGAAACTTGAGATGGAACCTGGATGCTCTGTAGTAATGTCTGAATGTTGTGTTCTTACTGAAGTGGTTGCTGCACTAATGTGCTCTTCCAGTTTATGAGGGTTGTCCTGGGAGAGATGCCTAGAAGGAGAAAAGAACAGCTCACAGTAATAATTGGCTTTCTGCAAACACTTGAAGGCTGTCAAAAGTCCATGCCAAATCTCCTGGCTCCGAGGAGCTCTGGTTTTCATCTTCTGTTAACCCTAGAGGGCCATAAGGACTGAAGGTCAGGATCACACAGTGGTGGAGCAATTTGCCTAGAGACAACAGGATTTTCTTAGGGGAACCAGATGAAGTGTAGGCAGCCACATGGATGTCTAAAGAAATTAAGCTAATTGAGATGAGACTGTAAGTGAGCTGAATGTCTCTTCTAGTTAATTAAGTGCTGTTTTCAGACTTAAGCGGTGTAGTTGGCCTTGGAATGCTGCAGTCCACCATATTCCCTCTTCACAAGGACCTTAAGGGTATCTCTATTTGGGCCAGTCTGTGATGCATGCTCAGTTATGCAGTGAGATGTTGTCAGCTCAGGGACTGGACCATGAATAGGAAATTGCAGGTTTCACATTCAAAAAATATAAAAAGCAAACAAACAACCACCCCTCACACATATATTTGGTAAATCTAGACAGGTAATGCAATATGTGTAGCCTAAGCAATTACAATCAAGAGACTATTATGTCAAGTACCGTATAATCAAGTAATAAGAGACAATCCATCCTTCATGAGCCTGCACTATTAAAAAATTATCCTAAATTTTTGTAAAAATAAAATGCAAATTTTGGGCAAATTAACTTTATGGCAAGGCTCAGGAACTGAATGTGTATTTTCATAAGTTGCAAGTTATGAGGCTACTTAGATGGAAACGATGCTTTCTCTCTAAACAAACAGAATGCTCTTAAAAACAGAACCTTAAACCTCAAAACAGAATACTCTTAGAGGAGAGAGACAAGTGGAGCTATAAGGAGTTCAAACAAGAAATCAAGTTTAATTGGTGCAGTCTAGAGTGCCATAAGAAGCATTTCATCTTCTGCATCAATTGGGAATGAAAGAAAAGTAAAAGGCAGTCTAGACATTCTTTTAAAATAAAACAGGGCCTCTGCAAAGTGTGATTTTTTTTTAATGCATTTGTTGTGTTTCCACAGCTTTGCTTTCTGGGCTCTGAGATATAAGTAATTTCAATTAGACCCTTTCTTCCTGAGTAATAAATGCACTTCTATTTGAGCGCTTTTGTCTAAGAATTGCCTTCACCATTGGCACAAGTTCGGTCACTGTTGTCAGGACTTTAAAGCTCTAGCAAAAATA
>JAUBOD010000445.1:3159563-3197611 GCA_032353885.1 Nothura maculosa | reverse complement strand
GTGCTGGTTGAAAACAGCAATCCACAAGTTTTCATTTCAGGGCTTTGGGGATAAGAGTGTTTGCCCATCCTGTTAAGGATAAAGACTGTGAGGTGCTGAAGGATCATTGAAATAAATTGTCAAATTACTGTCAAGTGAATCATATTCCCTGAATTTATCTCCCTTCAAAAAATAATCCCACTAGAGTGGAATCTGCTAACTTCACAGTAGGAAATGCTGTTAATGTTGTTATCTGTCTTGTTAGGTCAATGGTTGCTAGTGTCCTCAAGGTTACATGCTCTGGGGTTCAGTATTGGCTTCCTCCTTTTGCCTTACTACATAGTCCAGACTAAGAAGCTTTCTGCTTTAGGAATAAAGTAACTGAGAGCTTAACTGGAAACCCACAAAAATCCACGACCAGTATGTGATGAAAATATTTTTTATTCCCTGTGATTTCTTTTATGGTGCCACATGTAAGGAAATTGAACAGAAAAGGATGCTGACTGGCACTGATATTACAAAGTTAATTAATCTGGGACTTGCTGCTGCTTCTCCTCTAAATCATAGAGCTGTCATTGCTCAGCTAAGTATAGTAAATATTGCCATAGTTCTGCAACTTGTGTGTGTGTGCTCTGATGTGTAAATCTCAAAGGAAAAAATCTAGATGGATGGATAAATTTATATATGAATTCATTAGAGTTGGTTGTAAAAATAAGAATTTTTGTGAAGAATCATAAAATATTAATGTTATACCTACCTATGCTGGAAGTGCTGGAATTTAATTTTCGCCAGAGATCCTCTCCAGTGTTTTCATTTTTTTTTTCTCCTCCTGTATCAGTTGCAATTTTGGCCCATGCACAGAAAGGCAATTACCTTATTGAGACATAAAATAACTGTGTGGATGATTCTTGCATGTTTTTGCAGCATGGGTGCTACAGAAACCTAGTGGGTAAAATTAATTTTCATCCTAGATCTTAAATAGTGCTTTTGGAGGGATGGATCTGATCAAACAAAATATTCCTTCAATGGAAGGCAGCTTTGTACCAGAATACATCAACGGAGGCTGGTGAAAGAAGAAGGATGAGTTCTTCCTGATGGAAAGTGTTGTCTGTACTGGTGTTGGTTACCCTCATCGCTAGCGTTTCTGTTATGGGCTTTAGTGATGTATTTATGCCAAAGTCTTGAGCACTGCAGTGCTGATTAAGCCACCATCAGGACATCTCAAGCATTCAGACTTGTCTTTAAGAATTATTATAATTTGATTCAGTGGTAAAGATTCAGCCAGGGTTATCACACAAAGATAAATTCCTAACACGCCCTAGTAATTATGTAAAAATTACTAGTAAAATATTAAATTATACATACCTGTGACCAGGTGGTTTCATTCAATACCGAAAGGCATCCATTAAGACTACCTCTATTATCATCAAGTGACTATCAACTTTTATATCATAATTGGTAAAATGTAATCTATAAATTTTATTCCATCTTCATTTTCTCAGTGTCTAGCCCTTCATCTTCCAACTCTAAGCTCATCTATACTATACTTACTGTTTTGTCTCATCTCCATAAAAAGATTGCAAGTTGCGTCAGTGTGGTGTAGCAAGGCATGGCATAAACAGTATAAGCTGATAGCACACCAGTGAGTCTTCCTGAGAGTCCTGGATGATATGCTGATTGAGAAGGGCATTCAAAAGGTACTTATTAAACACGTGATGTTGAAGTTGTGTGGGACTGCTAATGTAGAAATGTGGTCCTGAAGCCACATAGATACTGAGTTTATCATATATGAAGAATTTAGCTATGTTGATATAAGTTGCTACCTTTTAGCCTAGAAAGTTGATTATCTTTTCATGTTTAATGGAATAAAGACAAAAATGTGATGGCTTGTTAAGTTAGAATGATTAGGTGATTTGCTAGAATTATGCCACCTAATGAGCAGGTGTGAGGTCATGTTTAATAAGTATTATAATTATTGTAATAGCATGATAAGCATTAATGTAAGTTGAAATTAGATTTAAATGAAAAATTTGGATAACCTGCAAGAATTAATCCAATGTAAAGTTTAGCAAATGCTTGGGGACACTAGTATGTAAAGTAGATAAGATATTTTAGAGATACATTTTGCTGGATGACATTCATTAACTCCTGACTTATTTTGCTTTATCAAACCAGAGAGGTTGAATTACCTGCAAATGTGGCTATGGACACAGACAATATTTGTTAGCTTTGTCTTTTGCCTGGATGGAGATGATTGATTTTATGAAAATAAAGGCATCTTAATTCATATATCTTATTTCTCCAAGGTGAATGGTGGTGATTTCACAGGACCAAAACAAAATGTAACAAAGCAAGCTAATTGTTAATTGACTATGCAGTCTGAGTACCCTGCAAATGCATGGGCTATAACTTTGAATTTTGCTTTTGTCAGCTTTTAAACATGAGGAAATGTAAGTTAGCAAGAGAAACTCTTCTGGATACAAAGCTTTCCCTTGTGATTCCTAGAAAGGATGGAATTCTTGTCTGCCCCATCCTATTTAATCAGAAGATTGTAGGGATTTGCCTTGGTAAGAGCTTGTGGATGCTGTATAGGACAAGTTACTTTATGAAGTAAGACTTTGTTAGAGAAAAACTTAGTAAATCCATTAGCAATCTAAAACTTAAATTGAAGATCTATTTGTTAAAATTGCTTTACTGTGGGGAAATATTTTAATTATTTTGAAGCAATTAAGAGATTATGGGAAGAAATTTAAAATGTAGATAATGACATCTGCAGCTAAAGCTTAACATTAGTGCTGTGGTTTGGAAAATAGAGATAGAGCATTTATACCACATAACTGCTGTTGTAGAGGATTAAAATATATGTCTTATGCTTAAGAAAATTCTCATGGCACATAGTGGGTCTGTAGATAATGGTATATCCTTTCCTGTTGCATCATTTTGGACTTCATTCAGCAGAACATTTAAGTACACACTCAAATTATTCTGAGGTCAAGTTTCTACTCTACATTTATTACTTCATTTAGAAAGCACTTTGGGGAGAATTAAGATAGACTGAGAAGTGATAAATGTAGCTTTGTAAAAGAGAAAGTCTTGGGATCTGAGGGTCATTAAAGATCCTGCACTGAAAATGGAGAAGAATTGCAATAGAAATTTTTGAGGTGGGGGAGAAGGCTTTTTTTTAAACAGTGAATGAAGTGGTCCAGATTGAACTTCATTGGTAGTTTACCCTACCCACAATCAGTAATATTTTTCACTACACAAGGATTCAAGTTATTCTCTTTAGTTGTAGCTAAACAAAACCAACTAAGAATACAGCTTTGTTAATAGAATCTTGGGGAAATATCAAACATAATGAGAGGGAAGTATGACTCAATTGCTAAACTTTTTTTTTTTTGAAACAGTGAAGCCTTTAACAAATACATGGAGGGGAAAAAAAGGGAATAGGATGAAAACTCTCTGATGTTTTTGATATAACACTCTGTAGACAGGAATGCACCAATACAGAATATATATGGGTCAGCATGTCTGGCTCATGGTCATGGTTATACTGAGGACTGAAGCTAGACCTAGGGGACTATTCAAAACTGCATCAGATCTCTTCTAAAAAATGACATAGATCTTAAAGGCTGGAGAATGATGCTGTGTGGGAGTTATGGGCCTGGAAAATTTGGTGCTGAGGCACCACGTATCTCATGATTTTGAGAGGGGCATTGGATTCTGATGTACATAAAGTTGAAATTCTGTGTAGCAGAAATCACTGAACTAGCATAGCAAGACTGCTGATAAGGGGAAAGAAGAACACAAACTAACCCAGAAGGGCTCTAGTATATTGTGAGCAACCCAAAAGCTCTTTGTGAACATTCACTATATTTTGATAAGGTGATAACAAAATTACCACAAAAAGGAAGTGTTCATAAAAGTAAGTGATAGGAGTGGATTGCTTAATTGCAGGTTGTAAGATATTGATTAGTAGGCACCTACTACCTACTTCTGTTTAAGATCAGAAATGTGTATCAGAATAAAATGTCTTTCATCCTGTGCTGTTGGAGCTGTTAAAAGAAGGAAAATTTTCCAATTCATTCTGTAAGTATTTTATTCCATTAATTACTCTCACTCATGTCTGGAAATGTACATATGAAAATCAGATATTCAACTGTTGACTCCTCTTGTGTTATTCTGTGATAGATTCCTGAGACCTTTAGCATATAGGTGAGTATCAGTGATGATTTTTTTCCCTTTCAATTTCTTTTGGCAGCAACAAATGGATTTGAATTGTTATAAGTCTCTAGCTATGAGATATTTCTCCCAGTTCTCACCTAAAGATTAGACCTCAGTTTGGCATAACCTCCTTGTCTGTAGTTTTCTTTAAAAACCTTGTTTATTCACACTAGGAACAGAGCTCAATACTGTGGGTCATCTTTGTGGCCTATAATCATCACTCTGCTCCTGCTCACTATTTGCAGGTCACTGCTCTGCAGCAGACATTAGCCTCAGCATCACACAGAGATACAATTGCTTGGTTTTCAAGTGCACTGATTTCCAAGAGATGAGCTTCTGTTCTGTAAATGTGGCCTGGCATTGCTTGCATAAAATGCAAAACTTTAGATATGGCTACATGAAAATATTTGTCATTCAAATGACAGCTTTTCCTTATGGATGTGTCCGAACAGCTACTTGTTACTGAGGATTTCTGTGTCTGAAGACCTTAATGGAGAAAGTCACACTGATCTGATTAGTCTCCTCCTTTCTTGTACTACTTCTTTGTACATTGGGTTTCTTATTAAAATATTCTAGTGTGCAGCAGTAGAAAGGTGAGTAGATATTCACTGAAAAGAATTAGGAACAATTAGAAGCCTGAAGGGAGTTTCTGACAAAGAATGATTGAGAGGATCCAATCTGCGTAAGTCTTCAAAGTGATATTGAAGGAGAGAGATCATAATAGTCTGAAAGGATTACAAGGTTGTAAACATGAAAGGGAGAGAGTAATTGTATAGGCAATTAGTATGTTCAAATTAAACAAGGAGAAATTAATCTAAGTAGCTGTATAATCTTGTTCTGTGATAGATTTTGGAATGGAAATAGTTTTTAATTAAAAATGCTGGAAGGGGAAAGAATTAGCTGGATAAATTTTCTAGTTTGGACAAGTAGTTAGAAACTGTTGATTGAAAAATGCCTATTTTTGTCATGACTTAAATTTGTAAATTTAAACTATTTCTAGAATTTTGAAGTTTCAAAGAAAGTTGTTATTCAAAACTACTAAGATTTTGATTATTAGCTTTACCTTTAACTTGAATGAGATAATATTTTAGCATCTGAGAATGCATTTGGTCATGAGTTCATAATGCTTAGACAGCATTATTTTTCTCAGTGAATTGTGCCCTATTTCATAGGTATCTTATTTTCTTATTTGGTTCAATATGACTTGGTATGCATCACTGCAGTCTAGTCCTTTGTTTTTCCCTGATCAGTGTTCTGTGTCATTTACATTTTGATTTCAGTTTTCATTCATTAAAATGACATTTCTCATCTTCTACTTTCTTGCACTGTTGAGGACTTGCCACTTATTTTCATCCCTCTTTACATTCTTCATCTTGGCAAATAAAATAATCAAAGCAAAATCCTGTTCTATGTACCTACAAGACTTGCATAAAGAATTTGAATACTTAAATATCCTTTGGGATATAGATGGCAAGGTTTCTTGGCTATATAAAGGTGTATCAGCTATTTAGTAATGCTTGGGTAAAAAATAGACTTTTCTGTCCTTGGGAAAAGCTATTTCAAGGTAAATTCTTAGGCATAAGAACAGTGATTTCTTTGGCTGAAGAACTATTGTGTTGTGTTTCTGGACATAAGAATAATGATAAGTCCATTAAATTATCTGCATGAATGGAAGATATAAATAAGATATTCTGAGAACAATGCTTTAGGTATTACCCTCCATTAATAATGTCTTTGAGAAAAGTACTCCAAGAAATGCTGTAGCAGCCAGACCTGCCACCAATTTGGTCACAGGGTATTTTTTTTGTTCTGAAGAGGATATTATTCATTAGCTCTTCCAACCTGTTAACATTTTTTTGTAATTTTAAAGATTCTCCTAAAACTTCAGTTGCTGTTAAATCTGTTGCTGGGCCAAATTCCTTGTCTGGAGAAACAGCAGAGCCCTCCTAAAGTCACAGCACACCACAGTCAATGGAGAGCTAAGTCCAGAGAGACCAAGCGAAGAAAATGGGATAGCTGATTTTAAACACCTATGACTGTGTATTCCAAAAATCTATTTGGTGACAGAGTTTTCAACTGATTTTAATTCCAGTGTAAGAAATGAATATAAGTAAATTAGAAAGACAATGCAAAGAAAAGCAATCTCCGTCACGGTAAAAAGTGAAGATCTCTTTTCCTCATACCTTTATATGCTTGTTGCAAGAAATCAAAACCAGTATCTGCCAAAAACCAAAGACATTTTTTACTCTAAACATTCAAAGTCGTTTTTGAATGAACATTGGTTAAATTGGTGAACATGAGTGAATTTGAGTAAATTATTAATTTTGTTTCAAGGCCACTGAAAATGTGCAAAATTACAAGCACTTATTTTGATTGAGGAGAAATTTAAAGTATGAAACATTATAATTGAGTATTTTTTTCTAGCTATTTTGATTAATTCAGTGGAAATTTTTATTACAAGGTTTATAAGATGCCATAATGTGGTCTGTTGAAGAAAAAGTTACAGCATTATAACTTATTTACCGTGAAAAAAACAACACAATTACTTGAAAAGGCCAGTCTCAGTCTTTATATCAGTGCACCTGGTGTGAGAAAAGAAGTTATGTGAAGCATAGAAGTAAGCTTTGAAACTGAAATGGAATGAAAGAACATAAAGTAACAGGATATTAAATAAACAGATATGCAATATCTTGCAGAAACTTAGTTTTGTATAATTGCCAAAATACCAGTTTATTTTAATGAATGATATTTTAGAAAGATTAATCTAAATATCATTCAGTGGTTCAGTAAATATTGGGTTTTGTTATTCTGGAGCTTGCATATTTTCTTAGGAAAGGTAAAACATAATTTTCATCTCTTGAATGCCAAACTCTAGTATTATTGAATAGAGAAAATAATGTTTTGTCTTAGATCATCTAAATTATTTTATGCTTGAATGAGTCAACAGCAAGATTTTTTGCTTGTTAGTTTTCCCACCTGCTTTTTATCTAAGTGTTTTCAGGAGGAGATAATGTCTTTTCTGGTTCTCCAGGTTTATTTACTGTAGGTCAGATTCTACCATAGAAACAGTTGGCCCCAGTGAATTTTATTGTGTGTGATTTTTTTTTTTTCCATGAGCTTCAAAGGAATTATTTGTGGCCTGCTACCCAATGCAAGTAAACATTGCAGCACAAATGCCCGAAGTAGCAGCTTTTGCGCTGGCATAAGCCTCACGTTTGTGTTATGTTGCAGCTTACTTGTGTGATATTATTAGCTACCACTGATCTCCACGGTACTTCCATAGCTCCAGAACTGTTTCAGGATAACCCAGCAAGTACTTGCGCACATTAATAATAATCAGATTTTTTTACTACACTGAATCCCTGGCCTTGTGTTTTAAGATACGTATGTGGGAATTGAGCAGTTCTGACACAGAGTTCATAGTGAGATGATTATCAGATAATTTTCAGAAATACATCTGCTTTTTAGGATGTAATAAATATTAGATCATCCTTTTAGATGTGTCAGAAGAAACTGATTTTTGAACTAAGATAAATATCGGAACTGGTAGCTAATGTACTGAGGTCTGTGACCTTGCTTGGACACCCGTTTTTCAAGTACCATGATCATTTTGCTAGGCTGATGCTATACAGAACTGCCCCGTTCATATGTATTGCCCAGGGCATATTTAAGAAAGAAAGAATCAAAATGTCTCCACTGGTGTCTTTTATTAAGTTATGCAAAATACAGTATTAATTATGACACTGCATGCATTTTAGACAATATAAATGCAAGCCTACAGAAAATATGTGACAAAGAAACCCTCAATTACTTTTGAGGTAGTATACAAGGGAAAATAGGAAAGCAGAAACACAGTGGATTAAAAGAACAAAATATTGTTATCACTTTGTGCATACATTAGTCACTCATAAATACATTTGTATGAAATAAGATACAATTTCATTCTCATTAAAAAATATACTTCTTCAAACTCACCATTCTTGTTTGATCTGTTTTCACATGACATTTTTATGGTATTTTATCAGGTGGATTTATTTTTTGTCACTGCCGTTATGATCCTACCCTTTTCCTCCAAGAGTTTAGGCACAGATGGCCTCATGCACAAAAATAAATAAGAAACCTGCTTGAAGGGAAAAGAATTCTGCTCAAATAGCTGAGGATAGTCTAATAAATATCATTTTGTTTATAAAAATATTTCAGGTTTACAAAAGAGGGGAGGGGACAGTCTCCCACGTGGAAAGGATGTCAAGTGAAAAGTGCTTTATAATTTTTTGAAGAGATTTTTCTTTTAAACATACAGTACCATTATGAATATATATTTTATAATAATCCTGTTTCCTAGAACATTATTGTTCACTAGAAGTATCAAATGCTGTTTGTTTCCTTTTGTGTGTTTTCTTATTGCAGTTTTGGAAGATGCCTAGTTTAGGAGGGTTCCATATAATTGTGCTTTTGTAAGGCTGTCCTTCCGAGTCAAACCAGTACTCCCAGTCCGTTGAAACTGCTGCTGTTTGCTGTGTATACCCGGATGGCTTCCTGGCTCCATGGAAGACTGGTGAACTTCTGATGCCTCCATTGAACTCTGATTGAGGGACTCGGCTGAGCTGTTGGGGCTCACGTCCACATATTCTCTTTTTAATACTGGGCTACTCTCAATGTTTTTACTACTGCACAACTGGACGGTGATCCTTTCATTTTTTTGGTCTCTTGATTCTTTTGTTTTGTAGGCGGACAACTTGTCCTGTTTACAGGTTGTGCTGATGTCAATATTCAAGCCGCTCTCTGTTCTCAGGAAGCAAGAATCCACAAGTCTGCTTTGGCAGATGTCATCTCCTTCTGAGCAACTATCTGCTTTGTAACTAGCGTAGATGGGGCTTGATCGGCTGTCCCCCTTTTTAATAGGGCTACTGTAGTACTGCTCTGAAAAACTACAGGGTGATAGCCTGCCCGTGTTCCTGTAAGAGTATGCACCAATGTCCTCCACGCTCAACTGCCTCCATCGTCCAGGTAAGTCTTCTTCTGAGAGGTGGGTGCTCCTGCACTCATTCCTCATTTTCTGATTTGCTAAAGCCTGCTGGGGTGTTATGGCTGAGAAATGGAAAGGCTCGTTTGCATAAGGAGGCAGAGTCCTAGTAAAGGTGGGTGAGTTCTCGTTGTCATCAGCAAGCTCCATGTGCTGCACAGGTTTGGACTTGGCGAACCTGGGACTCCCCTGGTGCTCATAACCTGCAGGTGACTTTCTCTCAAACAGTTCATCTCGGTTGCTCATGTAGATCGCTTGCTGCGAGGCCGTCAGTGTGTTGGCTTGGGCATTCTCCTTTTCCTCAGATGTAACACTAAAGCTGGAATAGGAGCTAGATGTTGGTAAAGAGGTAATATACTCTGGGAAGGCTTCGTGAGAGAAGCTGGAATGGAAACCATCTTCTTCTACAGTGCTGTCAGTGGAGTTCTGGGACCTGAGGAACCCCACGTCTTTCACTTGTGTGTCCACACTCTGTCTCCTCTCCCTCCTTCTCTCCTCAGGGCAGTAAAGGGCAGTATCACTACAGTAGATGTCTGACTTGTATTGGGGCCTTTGTCCGAGTTTTCCAGAAGAGTCCTGAAAATTAAGATCTCTTGCAGATGGGCTTGACAAATGTGAAGACAGACTGTTTGGATCAGGTTTTTCCAGTACTTTGGCAATGACGCAAGTGGGTATGGAATCAGCGTAAGAAGAGTGGCATAAGGGGACAGAAAGGCTGCACCCATGTTTTTCCAGATGGATGCTGACTCTTTCCTGAAAGTCAGATGGCAACTGTAATATAGAGAGATGACAAAGGAGATGGGAGAAAAGGGTGCATGTCAGTACTGATATCTGCTTGGACTTGCACAGTGTTGATGGATGAGTGCCATTTATAGCATTACATGGCTCGCTGCGTATGGCTCTTTGACTAGTACATTAACTCATTTAGCAATGGCTGCAAGCTCTGTGCATTTCTGAAGATAAATGTAATCAAATGACTTAACATTTGGATATCTTCATCTGCTCCCTCACATGGAAAATACTACAAAACCAGAAGGTTTCCTTCCAAATTAATTCAAATTGCTCAGAAATAAACCTAGAGAATGTAGTAAAGGTAGGAAAATATAACCTACAGAAACATTTTGCAGGCTGTGTGTATGTGTGGTTTCCACCTGGAACATCGGTCTGCTCAGATCTCTGCTAGGATAAGGAAGGGTCAGACCATATTCTGCTGTTGTTCCACCATTCTGCCAGCATTTCTTGCCTCAAACTAAGAGCCAAATTGAATTGACTCCTGTCCTTCACTATTGCATTTGATAAATATGCTATTTGAACAGGCTGGAAAGTTGCTTCAACTGATGTTTGAAGCGGTGGTGCTGGTTGCTGTGTGAGAGGAGCATTTCTCACTGGGACACGTGTTGGGATCAACTTTTTGGACAGTGATTCTGTCTGCTGTTTTGTCACATGGAGAGAGACTACATTGAGTAGTGTGCTTTAAAAGTCTTACTGAACAAGTGTGCTTACCCGTCAAATTTAATCTGGCTTGCTCATTTCAATTTTCTGTCAACAATCAGACAGGGATACACCCCAGGAGTGGTTAAGAGGTGTATCACAGCTTTTCTTGATGGAAATCAAAAGAAATCATGTTTGGACTAATTTTGTTTATAACTGTGATAGCTCCTTTGATTTCATTTTCATTTATTTTGATTCATTTTGATTTACACTGCTTAAGAATTTTGTCCTCGAATTCTTGATGCAACCAATTTACTCATGAGTAGATATTAAGTTTCTCTAATCCTCTTTGCCATAAATGCGTGGTTACCATTTTACAGGATTGCTAGGGTTATGATCCTAGCAATCATATTGGCTCTCTAAGCTTCATTTTCTAGGAGAGAGAATGAGATCTTACAACTACTGAAGCTGTCTTCTCTCCTTATCTTAGGCAAGAGAAACTTCCATGATGTTTTGGATTAATCATTTTGTTGTTAATTAGCTCATACATCTTCCACTGGAAATAAACAGTAGGATATTGCCAATCTACCGGCAGACAGCTGTATTAGTCATAGTAATAGAAATGCAACAAAGATTGAATAAGCAAGTTGCAAAATAGGACTGCTATTGATTGCTATATAGGTGTGGAAAAGAAATACCAATCATTTCACCCCGAACCACTGTGTGTTATTTTAAACATCCCATTACACTGCAATTTAGTCTATTTTTATGCATTATTCTGTGGTTTAGATTATGAAATGTATTTTTCTTTTTTAAAAAACCTTTTTTTTCCCTGGTATAATGTTACATACTGGAATTAGCCATGACAGCAATATCATTTTAGTAATATACAATCCGTTGTCAAGCAGCATTTGTATTTGTAAGAAGTTCAGTGCCTGTGACAGTACATCCAGAGCTGCTAAATTAATAAAAGCTTGCAGTTAAGAGTGGAGGTTTTGCCTGTTTGATTGACTGTATGACAAACTGTGAGAAACAGTGGGGAGATCCCCATCTGTAATACTTGTATTTTGTTCTCCAAGTAGTTTCTGAAGAACTTAATTCTCACTAATGGATATGGTGCTTTCAGGCATGAGTAATGTCATGATTCCTAGACATGCATCATGAATGGAAGTTAGTTATTAGGAAAGAAAAACAAAACAGGATTGAAATATTGGTTAATGGGAAGATCCATCTCAGTTCTGGGAAATAATGTCCCCATTTGACAAAACGGCGTTATCTACCCTTACTTCCCACAGTTGTTTAGTGCCATTAAAGAGACTACTGGCTAAGAGCTTATATGTTTCATTGCTTTGCATTATCCTGTCATAGCATAGCCCTAAACTGACAGATGAATAAAGGGAAGGCTTTAGTTTGGTTTTAGTGACCTTCATGTTAGCAATGCACATCCATAGGTGCTAATACTTTGCACAGAGGCTTGCTTCCCCAAAGCCTTGTTCACTAAGGTAATACTAAGATCTTTTGTAGGAGTCTGTTTCTCAAACCAAGTTTCCTTGGAAGGCGCATGATTTGTTAATTAAAGTTTACACACTGGAAATCATTCATCCATTATTCTGATTGCTTTGGAAAAAATATGTATTTTTTTTGGTCAATCTATTTTAAAATTCAGATTTGTAATTTAGTTGGACAGGAAACCAGCTTCAGGAAAAAAACTGATCAGATCAGCATCTCTGATGCTTGCAGTTGTCATTGTTCCTCTGCCAATATTTTGCAGACTGGAGTTCTCAGCACTTTGATTTTGCTAAAACCTTAGTTTTTCAACACGATCAGCGCTGATCTCTACCAAACAACAGTTTCTGACAGAGGTTGATGCCAAATTCCATCATGAACAGCTCCCTCAGCCACCTAGGAGAACAACAGCTGTAAAACTGCCCTCCTGCTTAAACTGGGAGGTAGAAAACAAAGCCTTAAGGGCAAACAGATTCTGGATAGATGTAGGATGGTTTGTTTTCCAAGAAACATTTATTCCTTTAAAGAATTATCAAGTTACATTACCTCAGAAAGCTTATGCGCCCTGTCGTAATTCTTGCTGCACTGGAGCAGCTGAGCAGCTAAATTGCAGTCCTTCCTATAGAGCTCCTAGAAAATAAAAATAACAAAAAATAGTCTGTTTTGTAAAGTTTGCCTCTTGTCTATGGCTTTCAACCTTTCTCCCATTCCTGGACAATCTTTTAACAAGTGAATTTAGGGAAATTTAGAACATTCTTGAATTTTAGAATTAATTAAGACTTTTCTGTATCCTGCATGGCCTAGGATTTTTGCTGCTTGACTGTTGTAAGAGTAGATAAACAAAAGTACCAGACAGAAATTGTTGAGAGCTGTTACTTTATAGCATTAATTTGCATTTCACAAGACAGACACTTACCATGAGAATCTGGACTTTATTCCATTAAAATGCATGGAACTATGAAGGTTCATATTTAGTAGCATAACTTAGTACATGCTAAAAAATGTACTTTTTAAACAAAAAGAAAACAAAAACAAAAAAGAAAAATTCAATATCAAAGTATTTACTGAATACCACCTGGATCAGCATGAGGATACTATTCTAGAAAATATTGCAGTAGTCTCATGAGAATATGCAAGAGATTAATTGCAGAAATATTTTGTATTTTTAAAATATCCTTAGCCTTTTTATGACATTTTTTGATCATTCTTTGCTCCTCTCATTTTGCAGAAGGTAACTCTGTGCATATTAAATTTCACTGTGAATATTTGATACTGCAGAAAAGGGTATTTTTACTGGGTAGGAAATCATCTTGAGAGTTTCACATAGGGAAAAAGAGAATTTAAAACAGGCTGGTTGTACTATTTTTATACTGAATGGCTCCCACAGCCTATTTAATGGGAAAACTCAGTACAGAATTTTGCCCTCAACTCCATACTTCATCTTAATTTAATTTGATGCTGCATCCTCCAATCACTATCTCTGGGTTTTTGGAGGTAAGAAATGTGTTGCTTTTCCTGCTCAAGATGCTGTTAACAAAAACAAAATTGGCTTTACAAGCTGATTTTATAGGTGAGCATAAATGAGATGCATATAGCATAAAAATACTATGGGCAGTAGGGTGTGTTCAGCTGTAAACTTTATGAAATGTTTACAGAGGAAAGAATGTGAAATGGTTGGAATTTTTGTCAGTGCTGCTAATGTTATTTCATTGCATGAAGATTTTAAATGGTCCAATTCTACCTTAAAAAAGTGATAATTTTTGTGTGAAAGGGAAAGGAGGAAATCTGTTTTGAAATACCCTATTATAGGTGTTTTTTAATAACAGGCTCAAAAAAAAATGCTCCTAGGATTATTTTGCTGTGAGGCATGTGAGAAGCAAATGTATATTTGTTATGGTTGTTAGGTGATTTTTATCTTCACATGCCCAAACCTTATATATGCTTCTTTCTGCTTTAAATCTGAAGAGGAAATAGGTTTTGTTCCTGTAGATCTCGGTACACACTATCTTTACTTTGGAAAGCAGATGCCAGCAGTAAAAATCTAAGTGTTTGAGTTAAAAACAAAATCTGTGGCATGTGCATGTGATTCTGGCATGTTACACACATGCTGTGCCTTAATATAGCGCGGCACAATGTATAGCACCAGCAAGTGCTGCAAATCCCTCCTGGCGTTACTAGGCACACAAGAGCGAAGCCTTTCCCAAAGCTAAGCCTGTCTTTAAAAGCTGTGAAGTTCTTCTTTCTGTGAAGTGGTTGTCATGGAGAGGGCAAAAAAAGCATTTCTCGCAATTTATTTTTAGCAGCTTTAAAAATTACTACAAAAAGAAACCTGCATGCAGGTGGAATGGCCTCATATACTATGTTCACAGCATTGCTGGCACATGCCATCTTCCTAGAGTGAATTTTTGTCCTTTAATATGAATCTGAATAGAAACCAAACATATGTGTGGCAAATGGAACAATAATCAGCAATTATGGCTAAAAGTATTTTTCATGGTCTTACACATGTTTCTGCCGCAAAAGCATCATTCTGTATCTGTCGATAAAGTATGGGAAAATTACATCCAGACGAGAAATACTCGTGAGACAAAACCATGCTCTCCCCATGTGGGATTGATCAGTTTAATATAATCTTTAGTTATATATAATATTAAAGGTAGGTTTCATAGCCCTTTATTTTTTAATAAATTGACACATTTAACCCTTGCTTTCATTTGTGAAGCTGTATTATTAAAGGCAGGATTTTGTCTGTAATTAGCCTCAAATAGGACTGTTCTTTCCTGAGGCTTCAGGAATAGCCTCTATAATATAATGTTCAGAGTAATTCAGAATAAATCTGTACTGTCTATATTCCAATTTAATGCAGTCTATCTTTCTAAAACTATCAGCAGTGAAACATTTCTTTGTATGTGGGCTCAAAACTGAATTCATGTAGAGTTAGAAGTGCAAGGATATTTACTGGGAGAGATTTATCATTTTTTTATAGCTCTGAAATAATTCCATTGATTTCATCTGAATTACTCTGGATTTATATCCATGCTTTAAAAAACCTAAATTTAGCCCTTTGGATTTAACAGGTTCTTTAATTATAGATATTAGTTATGAAATAACTACTGTTTCTAAAAGGCCAGATTGTGAACCCCCTGTTGCCTTTGGGGAGCTGTTGATCACATACACATTCCTATTCACACTGACAGGTGTATCCATGGGATCAGATGCCCCCTGCTACAATTAAGAGTTCACATGGAAAATGGAAGGATTGAATGTGAGATGCTAAAAAAAAAAAAGTATCAACAAAAACATATTTTGTGTAGATGATTTCTTTTTAGGTGTCAAAGGAATGGTATGATAACAACCCCCCATTTTCTTGGCTGTGTTCCTTGGTTTGTCTCATGATATGATGTTGTTTGCTAGTTGCAGAAAACCTGGTGGCTTTCAGATGTATTTAGTGAGGTGCAGGGAGGCAATTCCAAAGAATATTCCCTATTTCATTCCATGCATTTTTTTTTTAAATCACCAAATGGTGGTTCATTTCTCAAGATGAATATTTGCCTGATTGCAGGGTAAAAAATTTGCCTGATTGCAGGTAAAAAATCACATATGAGCTATTGCTAGGGAAAAACTCATCTCCTGCTCTCTTCAATAGCTCACTTCAATAGCCTGAATGGGGTGGCTGAGTCAGTTCTTCCCTGTCCTAGCAGAGCTCACTGGGAGCAAAGCCTGAAGGATTGGATGAGCTGTGGGAAACAAGGCTCTGCTATGAGTTTGTAATTGTCATTCTGAATCCTCCCTGCTTGGCTGTACCCACTGCGTACCTCTGAGCATGGGATACTGTCAGTCTACTCTACCTATGGAAAATTCAATAGGAGGGATTTCACTGTTTCCTAGAACACTGTTTACTTGTTAATTTTAGATTAGACATAAGGCAGGAAAAAAGAATCAATAAAATAATCTTACCCCCAACCCCACAATTTAAGGAGAGCTGAAATTCCAAACCAATGGGAAACATCAAACATAACTTAATTGCAGAGGTGGCAGGTTATCTTTTATGTAAATAGTAAGAAATTATTCTAATTACAAGGAAAGTGTATGGCCTAATTTGTTTCTGAGTATAACCTTAAGATGTATTCATAATTAAATACTTACATTGTCTTCTGACAACTTATCTATTGTCACCTTGGCCTCTATTAAGTGATTATTGAGTGCAATTATTTCGTGGCTCAAAGCCCGTTTTTCTTCTTCGTAATGTTGACCCTGTGTAGAAAATGAAGCAAGTCAGTACTATTTCACTGTTAAAATATTTCAGGAAAAAAATATCCAAAGCTTCATGTCATCCTCAAACCTAGAGAAAAGCACAACAAATCAATATTTCCTTTTTTTCTATTTTTTTTGCTATTTTCACTGTAGGTGAGACAATGTACTTTGAAAATGTGGAAGTCAAATAGAGCTCACGTTTAGAAACTTACTCAAAAAGCTCCAGCTAGCATGTAAAAAACATTATATTGAAGTACAGCTATTCTTCATTTGTTACAGGATAGGGTTTTAAACCTGGAAGCGACTTGGGCTGCTCTGCTTTTGCTACAAGAATGTTCCATTATGCCATTAGTTCCCTTTCTCATTAGAGATGAAGAACAATATTTAACAAGGAAAGCAGTGATGTCTGAGACCATTTCTTTTAGCTGTTGTCTGTGCTGACTGCTTAGAAGCCCCAGATTAGGTGGTTCCTTTCTCAAGATGAATATTTGCCTGATTGCACGGTTAATGTGTGCTAGCAGAATATGACCCACTGTGAGAAAACAGGCAAATAACCCGATTCAAAACAAATTTCTGCCCAGTAATTTAATCTTATTTTACCAGTAGGTTGTGACTCTTTATTATAAACGCAAAGAAATCAGCAGGAAAAGTAATGAGCAATTGGCCCTTCCCATTTTTTTATTGCAGTGTGTTTTGTCCACCACATATACCCCCCAAAACTCTTTGCAAATTTGCAGTTTTTTTATAACCTTACCTCCAGCCTGACATTAGTATTAGAAAGTGCATGTGTGTGGTAGCAGCATCTGAATGTTCCTGCTGAGTTCAAGACACCTTCTTTGTGCTCAGTGCTGTACAAGACCTGAATGAAAGGGGTTCTGCCAATGGCCTCCTTGTGTTTTTTTGCCAATGAAGGGGTCTTTCAGGCAGCAACATTGCAAATTAGAATCCAAAATAGAATAAACCCTAACATAGGCCTATTTTATTTTGCAGACTTGCTACTGTAGCAGTTCACAATCCCCATTTCCAGTCTAGAACTGATGATTTGTGGATCTTCTTCAGCAGGCTGATCATATTAGCAGCTGAAACATCCCAAAAGCTGTATGGTTAGGGTCACAGAGAAATATTGCTTGATGTTGTCAGTTAATTGGCAGCAATGGGAATTATATGTCTTGAAATCCAACAAATATCAAGGTCAGTTGTCTGTCTGAAAAGCACCAGTCTCTATACACTGGAAGTGGCCACTCTTATCCTAAGTCGCTATTTAAAGAAAAAAACATTCTAAAATAGAATAAGCAAACCCCAGCTTGCTTTGTAGCACAGATATAATTGAAGTGTCTGGCCTGGCCCTATTTTGGGGCCTGCTTTTCTCTTGGCTGGTGTCTCCTTGCTCCTCAAGGAATGATGCTCCCCTGAAGGCCCAGCTGTGGCTGGAGGAGGTTCGGGCTCAGCGCCTCTCCTGATTTTATCCTCATCACTCAGGTTGCCGGTGATCCTGTTAACTGCTTGGAGACTATGCTGTGGAAAGCTGAAATGTAGTGTTGAAAAGCACCTTGGGACTGAAGGAGTTCCAACCTTTTAACAAGGCGCAGAATTTAAGCAGCTATGTTTTTTAATTAGGTAGATCGACGTGGCTATATATGAGACCCTTAACTCTCATTGAGTTTAATGGGCACAAGCAGCGAGGCACTTTGTAATCCTCATGGACATCTGTGCTCTTCTAGAAATCTGCCTCCTTTGAGAGTATGACTGAAGATTACATTTCCAAAGGTATTTAGCTGCATAATGAGCTAGACAAGTGCTATATTGGTATTTCCAACCACCTAAATACTTGGGAAAAAAAATTATTCTTTCACTTTTCTAAGTCACTTCATGCTTTTGAAGGATTCAAGTCCACTGTGTACAAACTTAAACTTCCAAATAACTGTTTTGAAAGTTTTATCAAACCTTGTTTGACAAGCTGCTGTCAATGCCAGCACAGCTGATTTGTTGAATTCCCCTTTGCCTTAAGTCCTGATTTCAACAACTACTGCCTATGTATAACCAAATTGAACTTAGTTCAATATATTTTGCAGTTCAGGAAAGTTTGTCTGATCTAAGATTTATACTTCATTGCAGAGCAGAACTTGTAAAAGGATAGCAGATTCAGGCTTAGGAAGCAGTACCTTCTGTTACATTGCTAACTCTGACTGAAATATGGTTTCATTTTATTCCAGTTATTTATAGGTTTGGAGGTGACATTGTCCAGACATGGTGTCTGCCCAAACATGATTAAAAAAGCAAATTGTTGAACTCACAGATTCACCTTGATTCAAATTTATCTTTCCTGGATCCACAGATAGACACCAAGTTCACAGCCTTGGCAGTAGTGCCATGGCCGAGAGGGCAAGAGAAGGAAAAACCAGTCCTCTTTGCCCCTGCATGCAGACATTCCTGTCTTGAAATCATTATTGGTGACATGAGCTGAATGTGTCCCGAACTGTGGCAAAATCAGGTCAGCCTCAGGGTGAACAGGACACTGAAATGTTTCGATATATTGACTGTGTGTTTCGCGTGTTCAGGACTTTTGCCAGCTTATGGCACAGCGGTGGAAACAAGATGACAGAAGTTTAACCATTTAATCCTTGGAGAAAATAGTGCCCTTGGCAGAAATGGTGCAGGTAGTTTTCGATCAGTGTGTTGAAAGGGTTGTGGGTTACTTAGGCTTGTGACTTTGAGCTCTGTTTGATGCCTGACATTTGTGTTCCTGGAGTTAGTTAAAGCTGATGGAGATAAGGATAGGAGTTGTAACACCAATGCCTTGTTTGAAAGCTGCAAAAGGCTTATTTATAACCTTACAAATAAACTTATAACCACCGAATGACCTTTCTTTGTTCTGTTCTACAGCTTTGAGATGCTTCGTTCTTCCATGAGTCCAATGATCTTCTCCTTTAGACAGTGCTTACTGTTCTGCAGATCTAACAACCTAACTCACAAAGTAGTAGATTAAGTTAATTGCTTTAGTGATATGTTAATAGCTTGCTGTGGACTCCTGAAGCCCAGTGCAAAATGGCACATCTGCAGGAGGCAAAGGGCTGAGTTGCGTGGCGGATTTTGTTTGGATATTTTTGTTGAATCAGCTCTAGTCTGCCTTGCCTCTCCTTCCCCACCCAGCTCAAAGCCCATGCAAAAGAGCACAGCTCGACAGTGTCTGACTAATTTGACAGAGCTGGAATCATGAGCCCACGTTTGAGTCTGATCAAATTTGTACTGTCGAGTGACTCCAGCAGTGCACAGCTTTGGTATTAATAATTGGGGAACCAAGCACTAAGAGCCATGGTTTCCAGCCTGTCTTTAGCCTTGCAGCTTCCTTCTGATGGTGGGAGCACTAAATCTGCTCTTTCCAACAAGATCAAATGATATAGAGGCTGACTATCTCTGTAATCTTGTTGCATATAATTTGTACCTATAACAGCTACCTAGTTTCACAGATCTTAAAAAAAAAAGATTGGACTTAAAGCACTTGCTATAATCTAGTCCCTGGATGTTTTACTGCATCTGTGGTAAAAGTGGAGTGGAAAAGTTTATCAAACTCTTAAATTCTTGCAAAAGAATAGATGAAATGTGTGTTAGAAGGTAAGAAATGCTGGATGAATGCATCCTTCTGAGGTTTTCCTTGTTACTAGTGGAACAGTGAAGGTTCCTTCTCTAGTCCTTTGCCATAGATTGGCCTAAAAATTGTTTGTCCCTATGGTAGTATTTTAATCTCCCCATATGATGACTTCAGCAGTTAGAGAGCATCCTTCTGTAAAAGTCAAGGCAGCTCAATGGCTTCTCTGTAGTCCTGAGGGAGCTCAGAGATGTGTACAGACCTTTTGAAACCAATCTCAATTTTGCAAATAAGCCGTGCTGGCCTGTGGAAATGTCAGATTTACTTTGCCATGTTTGAAAAGGGCATTATTGTTCTTGATGTTCCTATAAGAGGCTTTTCAACGCTACCATGATAATAATACAGTGAGAACAGTGGCCACTGAGGCAGACCAGCAGCATTCCTCTGGAAATCTCTTTTAATAAGTAAAACTTCAGTGACAGAGAAAGAGAGACTGCATGGTTACAAATGCTACTGAAGTGACATTTTTATCTCATCCTGAATGCCTGGACAGAGGTTTATTGCAATGCTTACTCACACAGGATACAACAGAGCTCTGCTCCTTTGTTTCTTCTCTGCTGGGCATTTGCAGGAGGAAGAAAATTCCCCACTGTTTTGGACCACTATAACACTATTAGTACATTTCTCACAAAACCCTAATCTTACTAATATAAATATTAATACTAATTAGTACTAATATATTAAATACCAGTAGGTGCTGTAAAACATCTGCGAACCAACTGCAATTGTGCACTGTTGTCCACAGTTGGGGAAGAATTTCTCCTGGGGAATCATTTTCAAAACTAGATCTGTAAGGAAAAATTTCTTAACAGTGGGAGTGACAGAGCCCTGGAACAGGCTGCCCAGAGAGTTTGTAGAGTCTCATTCTCTGGAGATCTTCCAAACCTGCTTGGATGTAGCCTGTGCCACATGCTGTAGATGACCCTGCATGGGCAGGGGGGTTGGACTAGATGATCTCCAAAGGTTCCTTCCAACACAAGAATTCTATGATTCTGTGTTTTATAGTGATATCTATAATGTTATTGAAATCATTCTATGCCAAAAAAATGATAGAATTTGTTCTATGACTGCCACTCCTTACTCAACTGCTGTGACAACTGATTTACAGCTATTGGGGCTGTTATGGTATTTGTATTTTAATATGTTTTTTGAAATTAAATAGTTGGTTACTAGCAAATACTGACATAGCTATGGAAGCAGATGCTTTCTATTGTTGTGCAAAAAATAATATGTAATTATTATATCTTAGATTCTAATAAAATAGGGAAGAAATATGCATTGCATATGGCATAAGTTCACTTCTGTTCCTCCCTAGTGCACTGCCAAGGCTTCAAGGACTCCAATTTAGATTTGGTACTTGTGTATCTTCTGGACTTAGTGGAGCTGCATTTCATTATCACTAATCTTTACACTAATAATGAGGGATGAGAGAATATCTATCACAAAGAAAGGACACCTGGTTGTTCTGTGCAATTTCAGTGATTGTTCAGTGACACTATTTCCATACTGAGTGAGGACAAATTTGTTTTACAGCATCTGTCAGCACGTTTCACACCATGGTGAGCTAAAGATGATGCAGTCATCACTTGGGGAATTGAAAGCTGGGAGAGTGCATGATATTCTCCCCTACTAGGGCAGAAACCTTTCACTGCAGCAGAGAGCAGAAGTGTAATTTAATTCAAGATTGTGTGATGTCCAGGTATGTCATGAACTTTGAGCAAGGCATTATTTTGAAATATGGTGTGTGAACCAAGGGGCTTGTCAGGGTTTGTGTGGGATGAGGAGACCAGGGGCATACCCTGCAATATAAACAAAACCAGAAAACTTTTGGTGGCAATAAAACCTTTTCTTCTATTGTAACTCCTTAAGGTAACAGCTGTTCTATTTACAATGCTTCTTCCACATGTGTAACATATGTTTAACAATTGGCTCATAAAAACACAAAATATGGTTTAGATTTGCAGATATTACTGGATATTTTGTGCAGTAATTCATTTTTTAAGTGTTACTATGTGCTGGTTTCTGCTTTGCAGTTCTTTACATTATTATGACAGATTTTTAAAAAGCTCTGGTATGTATTTCCATGTGTGCAGTTTATGGGTATTTTGAAGCTATGTGAATCAAGAGCCTACATAACCATTAGGCTTATGCTTTCATGCACCCATGGGCAGAAACTGTAATAAAAGCACAGTGAATTGATAGGGTGAAAGCAAAAATAAGGAAAGACGCTTCAATAAATAAATAAATTGTGTCATTTGATACCAGATTGACATGATCCTTGGAGAGCAGGAGTTGGTGCTGAACATTGCTTGACAGTGCCATGGAATAGGCATTGTGTTTTTGATTTGACTTCTTTGTTTATCAACTTCATTTTGGTTTTACAGCAAAATAGGTATCTAAAAGAAATATTAACTTAGAAACTCATTGAGTCCACAAGTCTGTTTAAGAATGCATATCTTTAGAGGCAGCTAGAGAGAAAGAACCAAACGTTCTGCTAATTTATTAGGTAATTCTTTGTCAAGTTGCAAACAAAATTGCAGGATTCTGTAGGGACTTAATGCACAGTCTGTGGCAGCATCCTGATTGCACTTTATGATCTATCGCTGCCTCATCTTGGCTTCCCACTGCACATATCCCCATGACACTCATCCTTATCTTAACACCTCTTCATAACTTTAATAAAACCTGGCTTTCAGGAACACCATTACATTATGGTAAGAAGTAATGACTAATTCATTATATTTATTTTGTGTTTTATTAGATATTTATTTAAAGTAATTCTGTGTTTCCAAGCTGCCAAGGCCACAGGCAAGGCTGCAGCCTTCAGAGAGAAATGTATGCCATTAAGGTTTTTAAAATATTCCTTATTCTTGGAGGGTCAGAGAAGACATGAAGTTGATGTGTCTTGTGCCTGGAGCCTTATCCATTGCAGAAACCTCTGTCATGTTGAAGTTATTCCACTTAAAGAAGACAGTGGCAAGAACATTATTCCAACATGACAGGCCTTTCATATAAAGGACAAATGGGAAAAGGAAAATGTCAGCTATATGGTGTTTTCTGGGGAAGAGACTAAGTTGTCTCTTTGTGTGGTAGCTTAATTTTTCTGTTTTTCTGATTTTAACTAGGAGCTCATCAAAATAATTAGAATTATATGGGCATGGTAAAATGAATGAAATGGAGGTTTCACTTGAGCTATGGATAGGTAATGATTTTCTTTGTCATGTTTTTTTTCTTACGTGAATGGATAGAAAAGATAAAGTGCTATTACTCCAGACCACACCAAGTGGTGGGCTTATCAGGTTTGCAGCTTGAATCTGTTGCTCTAGCAACTGTTTGATACTCCAACTTTCCAGCCACACAGACAGCGCAGAAGAGAAATTATTAGAAATGGTATAATGCTTAGAGTCTCTTAAATAGACCGGTAAGAGAAAGATCCCTTAGGTTCTCTGGTTCAAGAGGTAAAGTAGTCTAGGAAGGAAAGCATGAAATTTTAGACTTTGGAATCTGGTATTAATTATTAATTGCAGATGATGTTAATATGCAAATACAATCTAATTAGAGTTGACTGCAAAAGCAGGAATAATATCCTAACTAAGCTAAACAAAACTAAATCTAGACTATTTGCAGTATTTTGCTCTTTAATACTTTGTTCTGCTCTAGGAATTTTTGAATTCACATTTCCTGCCACCTTAGGCATCTTTGCTTGACAATTATGTAGGTAAAAGTAAAATGAAACTCCCCTCCCCCTATAATTGCTGCCTTAAAATAGCAATTTAGCTAAATGCTCTCTCTTGGGAATTAAGATTATTTCTCTCAGAAAAGTTTGATCTGACTGATCTCACTTCTGTAGTACAGCTGATTTTTTTCCTGCTTAAATTTGTACTTGAACTCAAGCCTGCAAGAGCTGTTCTTGCCGTAAAGACTCCAGGCCAAGCACGGCTGCTGCTAGCCTGTGGCTCCCCTCTTCTCTAAGCAGCATCACAATCTTGGTCTTACTGCTGTATTATTCTTATACTATGTTATTGCTATATTATTGCTCTACCTTCCTTTTGTTGAAATGGATTTTCATAAACATGTCCATCTTCAGAGAGCATATGTCTCTATATTCTGCTATCTCATCTCTTAAATGTATTTAGTATACACTGAAACATCAGCTGGGATATTGATTGGAAAGATTTGACAAGAAAGTAAAAAAATTCAGAAGTGTAGTACATGGAACAGACAATAATGCATTTTCTGTGTAAAATAGCACCTCCAGTTTTATTGAAAAAAATCTATTATTCACTTTAAAATCTCATGTTGGATAATGCTATTTAAAGTTTTTTTCAGTATACTCAAGCCCTTGAGAACATTGTGAATAAAATCCCCATAAGCTGTTTTTCAAGGCTGAGCAGAAGTTCGTTCAATTAAAATGCTCTGTTCAAATATCCAGCCCCTCAGACCCTGCTAAACATAGCATCTTTTTGGCAGCATCCCAATCCAAACTGCCAGACCCAAGTATAATGGCTGTATTAAATAACTAGTGTAGAAAAAATGTCTAAAGAAGAAAAGAATAATTATGTAAATTGCTTGAACAAAGAAAAAATTGTGCTTCCATTCCAGATCAGCTTTCTGTGACATTTTGGGGGTTGTTGCGCTCTTTTGTGGGGGTTTAGTTGTAGGTCCATGGAATGATTGAGAAATTGTGGATGGATGAACAGACCAGAATATGCTAGAGAACCAAAGCAAGGTTTGCTGCATTGTTATCATCACGTGAGATATGTTATCCTCTTTCCAAGGCCATTGTTCTTCCTGGCTGCTATTTTGGAAGCAAATTTTACTCATCACAAAGAGAGCCTGCAGAATGGATAGCTTAATAGATTAAGCTTTACTATAAGGGAAATGCAACATTTTTTCCCCATCTGACTGCTGGGATCACATCCAAAGGAAAAATATGAATAGATTTTATGAACAGATTTGCTTCTGCAAGCAGGCAAGAAACTCACAGCTTTGTATTCTTTACATTGCTGCTCTAGGTAGTTACTTGAGCTCTTGTCTCTAGATTTTAGGTAAATGAGAGCTTGTCAGGTTGAGTCAAAAGAAACATAATTCTGTTTCAGAGGGGAACTATCATTGTTTTACCTAAATCAATTCTGCTGTGTTCTGTGCCATTTCAGGGCTATGCTAGATATTTGTTTGTCTCCTTAGCTCTGGTCCATTATACTGTAGTTCCACTGTCCTTTTCTAAATCATAAATCTAGTATAGAAGGTCTTTGTTACTACACTGCAGTTTGCTGCCCCATCAGTTGTGCTTGTACAACTCTTCATGGTCATGCTGAAAATCAGACTGCTAAATAAAGAAATAAGAGGAAAAAAAAAACAGCCTCTGATTGGGAAAAAGCTTTTTTTAAAATTTTTTTAAAGCTGTCCTTGCCATTGAGAAATGTTTGCATGGAGTTCCCCAGCCCACAGTGGGAATATTTTCATGTAGCAAATCAAAAATCAGTTGTTTTCTTTTTGCCTAGAGCTTTACAAAACTTTGAACATCATGACTTCTTGTTACCATTTATCGAAACTATTTGCACAACTCCTATTGATATTAAGTCTCAAAGGTATTATTTTTGTAGCAGCTAAATATTAATATCCTCTTTGGGAGAGGTTAGGGCAGGTCTTCCCTTACTTGATAGTCCAGAGTGGTGTTGTCTAAGCCAGCCAACTTTCAGCTTTCCTGCAGTGGGTAAAGAGATTTCTTCCCAAGTTTCCTCATCAGAGATTGGTTGTTTAAGAAGTGTCAGTGACAGCTCTCCCATAGGGATTGTTTCCCTCTGCTAACTGCTAGAGATGTTGAGGGTAAAAATGCTTTGGATATTTACTTGCTCACCAGGCATCTACCTTTGAGATTGAATACGAAGCAAAATGAAATTCATTGAATTACTTGCTCAGTGCCATACAAATCATTTTTTTGTGTGGTTCTGCAGCTAATAAATTGGTGAGAAAGCATCCAATAGGCTGACTGGAAGCAACCAGTTGGGTATTGGTTTTGATAGAAAGACCACAAGAAATAGAAAATGTGCCACTCCCCTTGATGAAGTGGACACATGCAAACACATGACTCTTCCCTATTTGAACTGGTCTGGTTTCTGAGTGCAGTCATTGCTCTTATTTGGACTGATTAAAAGCTGTCTGATATTCTATGGATTTTTTTTTCATTTACAAGACATTTGCACAAAGAAGTCCATCTTTCTTTGTCACATTGAACTGAGCTTTGTGGGTATCTTGCTGTGATGAGCTTCTTTAGTTCCTGTTCTGATTTTTCACTTGTCGCTTAGCATTAGTGATTTTCAACAGCCTTTTGTAAAAATATAAATATTAGAATTGCAAGCAATATCCTAAAAGTGGATTCTCCTTTGTCTGAAACTTGGCAAAAATCATCATTCTATTCTATTCACTTTTTCCATAGTTATTCAAATGTTACAAACGTTACATTTGTCTTTGTCAACAGTGGCTATATCTTGTCAATACCCAGCTAGGAGCTTGTGTGGAACTCTTGAGATGGTTTGACTTTCAGAGACTGATCATTCTTGACCTGCGATTTTCCAGTGGATAGTTCACTCTTTTCACTTCCCCATTTCTTGGATATGACCTGCAAAGCTTCTCTGTAGGTTTCCACTCCGTAGGTGGGAAAATGTATTTTGATTGAATGGGCATGATTATGAAAGGATCCAGGTAAATTTGACTGACTGACTTGTTGAGCAATGTCAATAGTCCTTTTTATCTAATTTTATCAGCCACAATACATTTGCATTTGGGACACTGTTAAAAGTGTTGATTTATCCTAAGAACAGAACAAATCATGGGGCTGCCCTCCCCCAGATCTGAAGGACTTATTTATTTTGAGATTGTTTTTAATAATTTTTCCACGCATTTACTAATTGTTTTGGGTATCGAACCTTTGCTAGTTATGAATCAAAATGCTGTGAAGTGGTATTTTTCGTATCTTATGAAAGCCCAAGCATATCCACATGGTTGCTGTTGCTAAAGAAAGACTATGAATTATTTAAAAAATCTTCATAAAACCATTTTGACTTCCATTATTTATATTCCTATGATTCACTTTTTCAGTGGCTGAACCTCTTAAACTGCCACTTTGTGTCTCGTTCATCTTCTATTTACGCTGTTCTATACTTGACCTTTTGAATATTGGCACGAATAAGTATTTTTTTTTCAACCTCTTAAAATTATCCCAGCATTCAGGGACTTGCTCAAATATCAGCTTGATAAGTTAATATGTATTTTTACTTTCCCTTGGAATAAAAAGCTGTGAATCTTTTGAGACAATTTTCCTGGGACTCTGAGTTGGGACCCTGCACAGGCTGCCATTTCCACAAAACCACAGAGTAGTTGGGTTTACAGAGGACCTCTAGGCCATCTGCTCCAACCCCACCACTCAGGGCAGGATCAGCCACAGTAAGCTGCCCAGAACTGTGCCCATTCAAGTTTTAAGATCTCTAAGCCTCTAAGACTCCAGTTGTGGTCTCATGAGTCCTAAGCAGAGGGAAAGGATCACCTTCCTCCACCTTCTCTTCCTAATGCAGCCCGGGATGACATTGCCACAAAGATACACTGCTGTCCCTTGCTCAACTTGTTGCCCACTCCTAGGTCCTTCTTTGCAAAGCTGCTCTCCACATGCAGCACTTTTCACTTTATTAAACTTCAGGAGATTTCTATAGGACTATTTTCCAGCCTGTGAAGGTCCCTCTGGATAGCAATGTATTGGTCACTTTGTCCAGTTTTGTATCATCTGCAAAACTGCTGAGGATGCCTTCAGTGCCACCATCAAGGTCATTCATGAAGACCTCAGTATCCACACCTAGAGGATTGATATCAACATCATTAATTTTTTTCTCACTGTTCCCCAAGACGTATTCCCTAAAACAACTCAATGTTTTGTTTAACTTCTGTCGAATTGGGAAGTTGAATTACAATTAGTAATAATAAGTGATCTGGCTTAAAGTAAAGAGTGGCAGGGAGCGCTCTGTGTCTTGTTGAGTGAAGAGGGGAAGACACTAAGTTGGTCCTTGGCCATGTGTAGTAAAGCAAGTGTCTAAAATTGCCCTGAAGCCCCAGTATGGCAGAACCAGGATGTTTCCCAGCACAGACACTGAAAGCTCCAGGCAACCTGTGTTACTAGCCTTGCAAATCTGGTATAAGAAACACATCACAGTTGTTATATAGTCAGGAGAGACCTAATCTATATTTGGACAACATAGAGCCACAAAAATAGCCTGGGGGAACTCTGGACATTATTTTTGCCCATGAGCATCCACACAGTCTAAGGATATTATATATCTCTCAGTAGTGGACAGAGTAATTTTGAAATAATACTCTGCAAAGCTTCAAAGATAGCAACTATGTCTGTAAGGAGTTTTTAGTCTCACGTTAACGCACTTGATTTCTTTTTGTATCTGTGGTCTTTTTTAGTGACATGCACCTGAAAATTAATTACTGCTTATAACTAATGCATTTACTTTCAAACACAACTCTTAAAAAGGATAAAAAATCTTCCTGGTAAACATTCAGTGTTATAGTGAACTGTTTCCAGTGTGTTGTTTTGGTAAATTGTTTTTCCTTTCTGTAAGGGATTGTCCTGCAATGAATTGTTTAACAGCTATTTTCCTTCACAAAAAGAATATGAAAGGCCCCAGGATTCTAGTATGTAAACTAACCTCTGGCATTTAGAAAATGCAGTTTTGATTCTATAACCAAATCTCAGTCAGAAAAGGAATGAAAAATGTGAAAACTTGTGATTAAGTAACGATTGATGGTTTTACTGTTAGAAAATAAGTCCCCCCAACACAAAGTTTAATATTTTGGATCAAATTTTCAAATTACCATTCCATAAAAGTCCCTATCCTACTATGTTAATATCTTGTATATTGGTCAAAACCATTTCTAGGAAACAATCTTACTTCTAGGGAACTTTTCCTTTCTGTCTTATTAGTCTGGTTTTATTCTCAATTCTTTCAGCTCTTCATTTGTGGCTGTTCCTCTTTCTATATTTTCACGCTGGGCAGTTTGAAGGAGAGATGTTCTGCCCAGATTGCACTGTGTGCATTAGTTGTCCTCATACCTTGTCTCCAATTTGCTAGTTCTTTTTGAAGGTTTTCCGTCATAGAATCTTGTCCTTTAAGAGTGAAGGTATGATTGGCTTTTTGGCTTTTGAGGTCTGATCCTTGAGAGAAATGTAGTAATGAGAAAAGACAGTGAAGAACTATATTGATTCTCATTAGTGATAAGAAAGTTCTATGTAGAGGCTTTGGGTAAAAATCTCTGGTTGTCAAAATGGGTCTTTTATCCTAAAGCCAGCTCCAGGTTGGAATCTTAATGAACATCCTGTTCTGCTTTTCCACTCCAAAATAAGAGAATGAAAACTCTCCACATGCATGAATACATTTATGAGGCCAATAAGAGGCCAACCTCCACATAACCTGTCAATTAGAAAGCAATGTTTTATACCTCTGCACCAGTCTCAAGGCTCAGAAAAAGTCCTAGGAGCCATTCTCAGAGGTGAGGAGGTCAAGGACCTACATTTTGGATGAAAAATTATTTTAAATCCCCTTCTGTAAGGGAGATTTAAATCTCCCCTTTCTGTAATGAAAATTTGTTTTAAATCCCCTTTCCCTACCTGCTGTGGTAGAGAAAAGTGAGTGCTACAGTATCTAGCTCAGTAAATGGCTTATGGTGAAGAGCAAAGCTATAGCTCATTTCCTTCTCAATTCACCTGCTATTGCTGGAGAGAAAATATAACTTAATGTATAGGTTTTTTTTTTAAATGTATTAGAGTATAATTTAATACAGATATGGAGGAAAAGATAAGCAGTCATTGTAGGCAATACAATTTCTGTACTATTTAAATCTCTTTATGGTCTGTGCTAACTGCTTATGGTAATAAAACTAGGCACTTTTTGAAGGTACAGGAACATTTCCTGCCTGTCTGGCATAATTTCAAAATCCATATTTTCCAGCAGATTAAATATAGCAGGTTGATTCTAAGTAATGCCTTAATTGCCATATGATAGCTAACAAAAATGCAATCTAAGAGCTGGTATGAAGTGCTGTGCCAAATTTTAGGTCATCCGTGGAAATTCAGGCATTCATAAGTTATTTAGCCCACCCAGTCATAGCAACGTGTTTTAAAAGAGCTTTTCAGTGCCAGCAGGATGACCATTATTATCAACAAATCATGTAGCTCATGCCATAAACATTTCATCCTCCATTTCTGTGGTTGAAGTGCTCTTATCATTTCTATTCATAAGTAACTGCCTGAGGATCCTTGTCATGTATGAAGGTGGCTAATATTTCATGAGAAGATTGCTACCTAGCAGATGAAGTCCAAGTCTCTGAATGCCCTCTGCGTGTCTTGGTGCAATAAGAACCACTCTAGGAGCGTCTCACTACTTTGAATAGCTGAAGATAACTGAGCAGCCTGTCTGCTTCTTGGGGTTTCATATTTTGTGAAAGCTTTGAGCTCTAGTGGGTTGCTCTGAATGGTGAGGCCAATCTTGTGAAAGCCTTGATACAAGCTGGTCAACATCAACGTCAGTTAGAAGAAAAGCTGTATTTGAAAGGAGATGAGTGACCCAGAATGAGGTTACTGATATGAGAGTGAATGGATTGCAAAAGTGGAAATGAAGAATGAAAGTCAAATTGTGAGTTAAGTGGTACAACGTGTTAATTGTCAGTATCTGTCACCATCAAATGGCCATGGACCTGTTAGAAATATAGAATTGAAAAGCTTAATGTATTCGCTAGTGGAACAAAAGCTACTGAATTATGCAGCACACTAAAGTGTTCCTACTACAGGTGACTCAGCTCTGCTATGTATTATTTAAAGAACCCTATGATATCAGTCTGTCGACTGCTATGTAACTGCAATCTATACCGTCCCTTTTCATTGGAGTTTTTTCCAGATCCATAATTCTAACTACAGTCATTCGAAAGAGTTCTGCTAATGCACTTTTGCTGTATGCATTCATCTTCATCTATGTGTGTGGCTTCTTCCAGCAGTATTTTAAATATACAGCAGAACTGATGTTGACTCTTCTAATTTTGGATAATGAAAACTAAAATCATATTTGCATTTCTAGTCTAAGAAAAGACATTTGAAGAGCATCCAAGTTATGTGTTAGTGGATTGCCTTGGCAGTCTGAAGCAGCACCAGAACTGCAGGTTAAGATACTCCAGTGCTCTGTAAATGTGAAGGAAGACGTGGAAGAAGCACACTGCTAGTAGTTAGAGCAATTGTTGGAAGAGAGCGCTGGACTTGGAATCTGGTTTTAATATTCATGTAGTTGGAAAAAAAGGTATTTCTTACTCTTCATGTTTTAATTTGGAAAATAACTGAGCAGAAATCACATGATGACATCAGCAATGACTTCTCCAATTTTGGAAGTGTCATACTTCTTTTTAATTTATTGTAATGTTGTTTAAAAATGGTATCCTGAACTTTTGAAAACAGTATGAAGAGGTTCCCTCTCAGGTGCATTTTCCATTATTCATGTGCCGCTAAAATATTTTCTTCAAATCATCACTGTAAAAGCTTTCACATGAAGTTAAATATTTCAATATACTGCAGAGAAAGTCAGTCTTCAAAATAGAAATGGTTTGCCAGACTTAACACTGGAGACCATTGCACTGTGCTCCTAACATCAGTAGATGCACAGTAGTTCTTCTAAAGAAGGATTAAGATTCAATAATCTTTTGGGGATTTATAATGGTGTGAAAAGAGATGGCAAGAGAACCATTTTATTATCTTAATTCTTGTTCTGAGAATGAACAGGTATTTCCAAATAAAAGGGTAGGGGAAAACAGCAAAATCCTTCCAGTGCTCCAAACTCCACTTTTTTTTTAAATACTGATGCTCCTTTTCATGCTCTCCTATATCTCCTTTTTAAAGTCACTTTTCAATTTGTCCAAAAATGAGGGAAAAAATGCCTGGGTGTATCTGTAGTTACTGTGGAGGCTGCCATCTCCTGACTACTGAAAAGAACTGCTGGGTAGGAGTCAGGTTTGAAAAGCATGTCAGAATAGAAAATTCTTGCACTTTTCAGCTGCCTGGTCACACAGAACATTACTTATCAGTCATATCTACTACTAGGATCAAGATATGAGCTAGAGACTAACCTGGGCCATAGCATGAGCTGGGATTATTAAAGTCTCTTGAACTTTGTACCTGCACAAGTCAAAGATTGACTGATTAAGGATGTGAATAGCTTGTCGCCATCAGAAAGAGGCTGAAAACTCATTCTCTGAATTATTCTGTGTATTAACCTGTGCAGGAGGCTGAAAGGCTCTTTGTTTTGGTCTTTCTAGATATGAAATCACAAGACATGAGAACTGCATATATTCATGTAGTTCCTTTAGGCTCAATGCAAAGAAACTTGATGGATGAAAATCTAGAAAATAAATGACCTAAAAGTGCTGAGGAGCTATTTAAATCTTCTAACTCCTCAAAATCCTGCAACTAAAATATATTTTGTCCTTTAGGAAATAATAATAGTAATTAAGAAAGTAATACTAAAAAAAAGACAAGTGCCAAATGTTATGACATACACAAACACTACAATAATAAGTAAAGGTTTGCTCAAGTTAATAGAAATGTACCACTGAAATGTGATTGCAGAAGTAAAGCCTTAGTCATGGCGCAAGATTCCATCCCATCAGGAGCAACATGTAATGCAAAGAACATAAATGGAACGATCTCAGCATCAAATTCATAGGCCCCACACCTATCTGGACTAAATTGTTATGTTTCTGTGTAAAGGACAACAGACCCTGGCTTTGTTTGTGAGAGAAGCCTTTTGGCTTTGTTGTACTACATCTGCAACGCCCTTTTGGATGTGCATTTACTGAGAGCAGTGATGGTGAGGGCAGGGAGCAGAGGTATATTTGGAATTTGAGAGGCGGATGGGGACCACTGCCTTGCACAGGAGATGCTGTCACGGAGATGCTGCTGCTTGCCTAAATATGCAGTCATGTGATGATGTTCCAAAGAGGGGGAATTGCATCATATTCTCTATTTTAGGCACTGATTCAATACTATGCCAATACATATACCAATTCTGCCTCAAAACGGAATCTGCTGGTAACTCACAGTACGTCCTCTTAGTCTCATCTGCCCTTGCTTGGCCTTTCCATCCCCACAACTTTCCCCACAACAACCCCCAGACTGTGTCAGCAACCAGCCCGGGGTGACTTCTGCCTTAGCCAGACTGAGTCTGCAGCTGGGCAGCTTTCATTTGACTCCCCTAATTCTGTGCTACATTGTAGAAGCAAAAACCTTTCTTGTCTGGTTTAGAAATGAGTTTAGAATAGAGAAGTTTTTTTTTCGTGTAAGCACTTGGTAGGCTTTTAATTTCATTTCTGACACTGTGTAGCCCCTAAAAGACTGTATGTTAAGAAAAGTGATGATCTGCTAAAGAATCGACACATTTCGATAGCTGTATCCAAGAATAGTAGTCCTGTGACTATGGACTATTTTTGAAAATATGACAGTGACTCTTAGAGGCATGAAGGCCTTTTTAAAACCTGGCTCTGTGCAGATAAATGCATTGAATATACAGGAATATAGAGAAAATGCTCAGTTCACAAAAGCACTTCTGGCCAAAGGAGCCACTGGACTAGAAAGGACATTGTAAGATACCGAGTTCTGCTCCTTGCTATTGTAGGCTGCTGCCTTAAATCCTGATCATAAACAGATCTTGCTTCAGGTTAGATGTAGCTAAGTGGTAGCATTGCCCCTAATAAAAGTACTTTTGGTCCCCTGGGGGGTTGCAACCTTTTTTCTAATACTTAGGCTAATTTTTTTAATGGCTAGTGTCTATCCATTTGTTATTGCAACCCTGTCCTATAATTTAAGTAGCTTTTAGCCTTTGTTCTTTGTATTGCGGTGAGTTTACAGAAAGCACTCAGAATCCCTACAACCTCTATTCCCTTAGGCTAAGCAAGCCAGCCTGTTTTGTTCTCATTTCAGAAGATAAATTCTTCATTTCCTTGATTATTGTAGTCTTGTTACAGACTGAATGATCTGTCTTGCACGCAGGTGTCTAGGACTGCAAATTGTTTTCCAAGCAACCTCACTGGGGCCTTGTTCTCTAAAAATGGCATCTTAACTCGCATGACTTCTCCAGCTGTGATTGGCCGGTGAACCCTGCATTTTCATGACTTTTTCAACTTCAGTGACTCTTGTTCTAACTGCTGCTGGAAGCGCCCATCTTTCACTTGATTATAAAAGGAATATGGGAATTCCATGTTCCTAAGTTAAATTATTTGCTTAGGATGAATATGGTCAAAGGACCTCATCCGCTATAGTGCCCTGCAAAATTTCATCCTGTTCCTGTGACTCAGGGGCATCACCTCTTGGATAATTTCCAGTTCCCATCATGGCTGCAGAATTACTAGAATGGACAAGTGGTTGCAGTTGGACCGCTGATGATAGAAGGGCCTTAGGTGGTTTTCACTGACATAACAGTGCATCCTTAGTCCTAGAACTCTTCATAACCTTTTTCTTAATTTGCAGTGCATAATTCTATATCCTCAATTTCACTACCTCTCTGCATTTTATGTCCCTGAATTCTTCTATCCAGTTAAACAGCCCTCTTATTTCCTCTGCTTTCTGTTGGTCAGTTAAACAGTCCTCTTTATTCCATCGGTCAGTTATATATTCTACTTAAATACTCTATGTTCTGGTATATAATCCAAAGCTAAAGCATCACATACAAGTGTGACATTACCTTATAATTATTAGATTTCTCCTAACAGATTTTTTTTAATGTGTATTTCCTTCTTTAATGAGAACAATTGGAGAGTGTCTGTGAGTTAGTACTGAGTTGTTCTACTTTCCACAGAGTGGCTACATCCCATTTATAAAAGCATGGAACTTCTCCCCACACAGATCTATCTCATGGTGCCCTCACAGCAGCTATCACATCTTCCTATAATTGCTGTCCATAAGCATCTTCAGTGCTTATTCTGACAAAAATTATTAACCAACAAAGAAGAAAAGATAGAAATTTTTGTTCTGTTACCATTCTAATAATAGCTTTTCCCTTGACTAGTGGACCAGTTTGTTTTGACTAGTACTCCACATTTCTATGTGCTACCACATGGGAGAATTATGGAAGAAAATACTTTTATACAGGAAGCTGTTCTTCCAGGCTGTTCATGTCACTATGAGATGAACAATTTCTCAGCTCTTCTTTGGAGCTTATAAGTAAAGCCTAGATAAACTTGTATCTCTAGCTCTATGGGGAAGGAAGGAGATAGAAAACTTATATTTTGTAATTAGATCTCAATCTTGCTATGTGACTTTCAACTAGCTTAAACTAATTACTTTGAAATTATCAAGTAGGGAAAAGCAAAAAACTTAGGAAATTTGAGATTCATTCATTTTATTAGATTTACAGTGCCATCAGAGAATTTAAAAAAAAAAAAAAAGAAAAAAGGAGAGTATCTCAGCTCTCCTTTTTCTTACATAAGTCCTGATTAAACCCCTTCCTGAGGCAGGTATATCTCACCTAATAAGCCAAAGACATGGGGATTAATTTTGACTTTCTATTCTAGCACCATTTGATGTCTTTAATTGTTTGTTTCCTGAAAAAGAAAATAATAAAACTTTATTGCCATTCTGAAGGGCTTTTAGTTCTTTTGTAGGGAGGTGTGCATTTCAAGTACGCAGGAACTTATACAGAATACAAGGGATGATTTAAATAGGGTTGTGGGAATTGTGCTGGGAAAGGCTGAACAAATAAAATGGAACTAGTTCATTCATCATTTTAACAGCATTTAGCTTGCCTCATAAAGGAAGTGGCGGCTTTTATTGCTCATACCAGGACTTATGCTACCATTAAAGAATGATGCTTCAGCTACTTCTGCTCTGAACTGCGGAGTGTGAAAAGCCCCAGTGGACTGAATCTATTTACTACTTAGTACCTAAATGCTAACTAATAAAGCAAAGTGGAAGGCAGTGTTTGGAAACAGGAATTGCAATATTTAAAATTTAAAGGGAGGAAGAAAAATAATACTTTAAATAAAAGCATTTGCTCAGCGTGTTGAGAAGCTGGGTGTTTCAGTGTTCAAGTCTGTTGGCTTTTATGGATTCATGTTGCTTTGAAACCCAAATGCTTAATAGGATCAAAGCCTCAACAAAACATGAACTGCTACTCTAAAAAGCTTAGTTGGTGAGACTCTAAGTCACTGTGGAAAAATCTTTGTGGATATACACCTAACTCTTCCTAAGCCTGCCACTGATTTTTGCCCAATATTTGCATCCAGAGTTTTCAGCAAGGATGTTGCATCACTGAGAAATCCCATTGACTCAGGATGCATGCTACAAAAATAAAGGATGCGATAAAGAAGTGTGAGATTCTCATGTTTGGCAAAAATGTCATTTCAGAAGTGTTCTCTCCGGAGAACTGCAGTGTAGAGAGCTCCTGTGTACTTCTACCCTATGGAATGGGAGCCCTGGGCCATGCTGTATTGTGGGGTCTATTTTTGCACAAAATCACTGCAGTATCTCGTGGGAATGGTTGTTCATTAAGGGCAGATGGTGCAGAGAAGTCAGACAAGCACCTAAATGACAAATCCCTGAGACACTTCGGTGCCATTTTTAATGCAGAAAGTTCAGCTTGTTTGCAGTTACAAACTGAGCAGCTCTCAATTCTTTCTTAAAAGAAAAGCTGCCTTTAAAAATTTGTTCTTTTCTGAGGAAAGAAAAAAAAAGAATTCAACAATCTCATTTTGGAGATCAAATATAAAACTGAATATTTTTCTACTGCAAAAGAAGTTAAAACAGAACCTTTCCTCCAGCTCTAGAGGCTTCTTTCACCTTTCTGTTAAGCTGTAGTTATCCTCTCTTACAGATACCAGCTGTGGATTTCTGTCTGCCCTGGACTTTCCAAAATAACTACTAAACTCTTTTCAGTCTTTAATAGCCAAACTCTCTTCAGTCTTTACTGATACCGTTTACTCTAGTATGTTTTCCATCTGTGAAGAGCTAGGGTTGCACCTACCTGACTCCAGAACTCCAGTGCCAAAAGTCACTGTGCTTTTTGCTCACCTGTGACATTCTTATTTAAGACTTGAAGCATTTTCTCCTGTATGTATCTCCTGTATGTATGGTGCAGAGCTTCTGTGGAAAGACGCTCTTCCTGCTATCCATATCAGGCTGTGTCATTGACAGAGCTTCTATTTTTAAATATATTTTTGATTATGTTCCAATAGGCAGTTTTCCTATGGCAAACGACTTTTTTTGGGTGTGAAGATGGTCAAAGTATGGCAGTCTCTGGGTCTTGCGTCGGGAGATTGTGGCGCATCTACTTGCTGCTACAACCTTTTTCTTTTGTCCTGTTCATCTGTTTCTAAGGAGTATCTGCAGCTCTAGGGGCTGGGCAGGTAGGTACTGTGTGAAAAAAATCTTTCCTCTTGTTTTAAATCTGTCATTTACTACTGTTATTTGTTATCCTCTTACTCTGCATTAGCTGGGATGATAATGCCCATGCCATTGGGGGTGTCTTTGCTGTGATCTTCCTTTCTACCATTTTGTCTATAGTTATACTATATGCTATCCATGTAGCTGCTCTTTGCATGGAATTTGCTCTATATTTTTCTCATCCTGTTGCTGCTCTTTGTTTTTTTTCTATTTCTCCTATATCTTTTCTGAAACAAAGAAACCTAAACTGTGTGTGCCAGTTAACTTGCTTTAATGACATATATATGGCATAATGATGTTTTCTAATCTGTTCTTTTATTCTTTATAAAACATAGATTTATTTTAAGCTGATATTTTCATTAAAGTCTATAAAGTACCCCAAAACTCTGAATGATAATGTTTTTGAATCTGTTGCTACGTGTGGAACTAAAACTGGGTTTGTGACATGTTCTCGATCACTGCTCTGAAATCCTGCAGCTCACCACAGTGAGATTCTAACCCTTGCAGCTCTGAGTTCACTG
>JAUBOD010000445.1:3103333-3136320 GCA_032353885.1 Nothura maculosa | reverse complement strand
TCTGGGCAGCCTGTTCCAGGGCTCTGTCACCCTCACAGTGAGGAAATGCTTCCTTAAGTTCCTGTGGAACTTCCAATCCTTCAGTTTGTAGCCATTTCCTCTAGTCCTATCGCTGTCCAAATGCGATACCACTGATTAGCTCTTGTTCCCACTGGTGCCAAAAGAAATCTTGAGAAACGCATCTCCTATAGAGATGGAAAACTTGACCTTCCAGCCACCTAAATGACCTCTCTGTCTGAGCAAGAGAGAGGAGACCTGTCAGCAGCACAGTTTATTCTGGATAAACTGACAAGGCAAAGACTTTCAGAAAGAAGTAGAATTGAATGGCTATTCAGCCTCAGAAAATTTAGCACTCAGAGGTGGTGCAAGTTTAATAATAGAAGTGTTCTCTGCTATATGAGTGGTGTTGTGTTTCACTGGGCTCATTTATTGTGAGGGGTTGAATTTCTCTCCCTGTGAAGTGAGTAAGGCAGGAGACACATTATTGAAACTAATTATAGTTCCCTGTTTTCTCAGACTCATTTTTTCTCTGTGACATGTTGCTGACACTCTTTTGGATGACAGTTTTGTTTCAGACATTATCTTTTTCCAGACTGAGAAATCTAGTTCAACTTGCAGTATGCCTTGCTATTCTCAATAGAAACATTTTTAAAGCTCACCTTGTAAAATATTTTGGACTTCCAGCATGAGGTGTCTTCGGGGAAGGAATCACCTGCCTGAAACATAATTTTGATATAAATTTTCTTCAAAATATGAAAACATGTTCAAGTAGAAAATTGGAAAGTCTTCTATTGATCTTTATAGTGACACTCTACAGGTATTAGACTTTGCCATGAGCAAAAGACTTTCATGTCTGATTTTGAACCGTGCTTAAATCAATGTTCAGTGAAGTTGATAGGACAGTGACTTTAACAGAGACTATATTTGCCCCTTTGTTTCAATAATAGTGGGATGGTCAGGCCCCTAATAAATGTGACACAGGATTTACAACAACTCTGCTTGAAATAATGTTTCAAGAGAAAAAACGTATCAGTATTCTCTGTTGTTAAAGCAGTAGCATATTGGGAAAAAATACCTGAAGAGTGAGGTTCATTTCGGTGGCTCTAATTCTAATAAAGCGATAGGAAAAAAATCAGATTATTGATGAAAAAGCATCATGGCCTGCTCTTGGAGAAATCTTTGGACTGTTCTTGATAGATATGTGTATATTTCAAAATCATCGCAATTTCCATTTTAGTCTTCGTTTAAGAAATCTCTCCAGTTAGGGAAGCCTATCTATTTTTAAAATTTGAATATAATTCTTTGATTGACATATTTTGTTGGTTGTTTATGGTTTTGGTTTGTTTTAGGGTTTTTTTTGGTCCTTTGTAAAAACCTAAAAAAAAAAAAAATTGAGTATAGCCCTGGAATGATTCCTTTTTAATTTTGATTTCGTTCATTCTGTGAATTGAAGCAAATTGTCCATGTAATTATCCATATGACTTTAATTATCCATATGAATTTAGGAAATTCCTCCCAAGAAATGAAAATACATTCCTGAATAAATGGCTTATCATAGATTCTGAAGTTTTGCAAATGAAGAAAAGAAGGGATGTTAAGAAACACTGATAAATTTAAAGCTAGATTACACTCCCTTTTAGTAAGTATCGTATAACATGTATAGTAACATCGTATAACGTCGTATAATAGCACATGGCTATTATAACTGCTCATTAGCAGGGATGGTGATTTACAAGTGCAAGTGCATAGCTCTGTACTATGGCTTAAATAATTTTATACAATATTTTTTCAGTATGATTGCATTCTTCTTGGGACAAAACACTGAATGATCTGCTGCAGCATCAGATGAAATGCCATAATATTGTATACATTGGACAGAAACTCTCAGCTTTCAGAAAAGGAGGGCCAAAGTCTATATGCTTGTGTCAGAGCAGTGGAGGGTAAAAACTGAAAGTGTACAGTGTAACTCATTAAATACATTTATATATACATATTATATATATATACACACACAATGTGTTTATAATCTTTGCATGCATAATACACTATAACATACGCTACTCAGATCTTTATATATAAACAAGGTCATATATATATACTTATATATATAGCTGGGTATTTTCTTTCAGTACAAACATGTTACATCACATGTAAATGACTTCATATGGGATATGTAATATATATTCAGATAAATGGAATACATATCCAATGTGTAAACATATTGTACTGTCAAGAAGCAACACATAAAAGTATATTTGATAACATACACATATATTTTATTTGGATACATGTATTTAACACAGCCGCTTGAAGTTCCTAATAATTCTGTTTATTTCAAAAAAAAAGGCAGTTACTAACCTTCTCAGTTTTTCGGTTACTTTTTCAAGTTCCTCCTGAGCACGTCTCAATTCTATTTCAAGATACTGACGTGTAGAATCAAATTCTGTTTCAAGCATTTCCAGTTTATGGGTAGTGTATGATAGACGCTTTCGTAATTCCCCCTTCTGTTCTTGCAAAGTACTAGAAAAACAAAGACCACAGCTGTAGAATTTAGCTGTTCCAGAAAAGCTTTTCATGATCCACTGCTTGACCAAATCCCTGCAGTATAAATCGGCATCAAGCCACAGAAATGTACTTAATAATTTGTTTACTGCACTTTACGAATTTTTTGATTTAGACAGTTGACTGTCTTCCCATCTGTCCTTATTAGCATATCCATTGCTAATATCTCATTAGCCATAATGGAATATTTTGTGGAAGAATCTGCAGTGAAAACAAAATACACTTCAGAATTTCATTTCACATAGCACCTTTCATTTAGAATTACCTAAAAATACTGTGACTGAACTCAAAGATATTTATAGAGCAATGACTGTAAATAAACTGTGCAAAATGCTTCCTTGCCAGTACTCCAGGTTATAATACACAATTTTAGAGAAAGGAGATTTTGTGTTATTTGTCAAATTTGCACTCTATTCCCTAGCCATCAACGTTTCTAGTGTTGCTGTCATTCAGTATTTCCTCTAGAGAATGGTAATTCTAATAATTATTTATTATTGTTATTCTAGTTCTCAAATTATGGCTCTTTTCCCATTCTGCTACTTATTTGGGAACAAAGGCTTCCTAGAGACAGGTCTAATTTCCTACAATACTTATAAAAGAACTTGTACTGTGCTTTGCAAGCTAGCTTCAGTTACACTATTTTCTCGACAAAGAGGAGCCTGAGAGAAGCCAAAATTTGGAGCCAGAGAGGAGATTTTTGACTTTGTTGCTTTTTGTCTAATTAAGAAATAAGATATCATAAAGCAAAACAAATCTATGCAAAAGGTTTATTCTGGAGATCAAGGTGCCACCTGCTCCCTAACTCTCCATCTGTGTTTAAAATGAGGATTCTAGGAAATCATTCTTCGCATTCCAGGAACCAACCATGTGACTTCAGGGGAATCAGCCTCCTGTCACTTCAATTCAGCACCCATGCAATGGAGATTTTCCTCTTTGCCTGTTTAGCTTGCAAGCTCTTTGTTTTTCTAGTGCATTGCTGAGTGCACAGCAAGACATGGCTCTGGTCAGAGCTGGTGTCTCTAGGCATGACTTGGGCACAGCCACTGCAGCCACTCCTAGGACTGAAGTGTTCCCTTGGCTTCATCCGGGTGCTTGGAGCCTCGGCAGAATCGGAGTCTGCTATCACCTAGAGACACAAGGGCTACCACATGATGCACTGTGAATTCACTTGCTTGTTTTTAAACACATGCTAAAAATACTCTTTCAGAATATAATGGCAAATTCTGATTCCCTTTGAAGTTGTCAGCCGTGCTGTCAGCATCAGTAGAATAATAATGTTTTGGATCTATAATTAAACAAGAGAGTTGGGAACAACATGCTGTTCCTCAAGAAATACTTATCTAAGCTGACTTGTGTGACTGCCTTCTCTTCTGCGGAGTGTGATAGGAGCTTCAGTAAGTTATTGGAAAAGCTTTACAATTGCTGCTTACTTGATCCATGCAGCTTAGATCTAGAAAACAGTCTAATGTTTTGCCAACACAGTGCTGTTTCAGTTACACATATTGCATGGTTACAGTTATACTTAGATTACTACTTATATTCTCTTAAAATAATATATTCTAATTCAGAGATTAAATGCAACTCTAGGAAATACAATCATTTATTTTTTATATTTCACTGGATGAGTGGAACTAAAACACTATATAAGGAAATGAGCACCTGAACCCTGGTTGCTCAGGTCTACATGTCACATCATACTGCCATCCCCTTGCTCTGCCTCTGACTCCGTTATTGCTACTTATGTGTCCGAATTAGCAAAGAAGAGTGTCCCCTCGAAGTTCACTCTGAACTGTTTGTATTCTTGAATTCTTTGCTTTCAGGCTGGGATTGCAAATCTCTTTAAAATAAGGCACATTTTAATTAACTATACTGACAGAGACAGATAGCTGCCTTTTTTCCCCCCATAATGCTTTGGTTTGTAAATCATAGCTGTAGCTTTGTTAAAAAAAAAAAAAAGAAAAAAGTGGGTAAGGCATAATTTAGGTAACTTTAAAGATCAAAATTATTCCCAGTCAGTAAACCATAATTCTGAAAAAGTTGGCTTCTCATATTGTGAGAGAACCACAGATAGAAAACCAGGATGGCAGCCTGAAATGTTCATTTTTAGAAAATTAAAAAAAAATAACTTCCCAAACCTAGCAGAACTCTTCTCAGTGTGTGCATTGATTCATCTTGCAGATCTGAAACTGGCTGGCTGCTCTTAAAATGAATTATTGATTTTAATTACAATGGGGTGGCAGGTGTATAACAATAAATCATTATTAAAACACAAGCTACTAGACAGAAAGCTAAAAAATTTAGAAACAGAGGAATCATGTTTTCAAAAAAAATTGGACAGCAGGAACGGCAGGAAATTTATAGCCACTTGTCTGAAAAAAAAGGCCCAACTGGGGAAAACATTTAAACATTTGCTTATGTCTTTTTTGAGTCAAGGAACTTTTGATTAATTTTAAGCAGTGACACAGTGAAACTCATGATAGTTTGTCTATTGGCACAAAGAGAAAAAAAACCCTGAGTCTGAAGTCGAAAGCACAGAATGGGTATCAGTGGCTATAACACTGGCTGCAGATTGCCAGGGTTATCTACAGTGTAGATTTGGGAATGATTTGAGCATCGTCTAAGTACATTACTGGTCTTATATTGCTTCCAGCTATACAGAAACAAACACCTGAGAAATAAATGCAAGAGAAGTGAGAAACAAGAGAGAGGAAGAACACACAATGGGTTGTCTCTTCTGTGCCTCTAACAGGAGGGTCAGAGGCCTAAATTTTGTTTTATACAAATCTAAGTTATTTCATAAACTTTTTCTTGAGTATCTCATGAAACAGATTTTCCTTCTCTGAAAAACTTCCCTCACTGCTACTTTTCAGTATTATCATATAATGCAGTTCCTGAATTCTCTCTCCTATGTTTTGTCGCTTACTTTTTTTTTCTTCTAGAAATCTGGGCTTTTTCATAATGAATATTTCATTTTTTGCTATGTACCACTGTAAATTTGTTAATGATAATTTGGACAGAGTTGAAAAGAAGTGAAAAAAATACAATGTTAAATAGATTCTTCAAGTTAACCATTTTGCATTTTATTTTTATTCAAGACTATAAGTTCCACAAACTGGCTGCATTTTATTTCAGCCTGTCACATGCAATTTTTTTCATATTAGTAAACCAACATATTTTACCTCTTAATTTATCTTTTATGGCTAATTTGCCCTCATGGTTTTTTATTATATATATTCACTGTATAGCTGAAAAACAAGAAAACAGTTTCCTAGAGAAACTACAACTGGGAGAAAGGATAAGATATAATTGCAATTAGAAAATATTCTGTGGAAATCTGAAAATGTTATGTCTTAGAAAAGGCAAATCCTATATTACAGAGACTTCGTGGAACTCAGACAGCTGGAGCCAGTGAGGAATTACAGGATAGGTTCCAGAATCCTGTAGAGAAGGCCCTTTTGCATGAGTGGTTTTCTGTTTCTTCTAATGATCTCGAAAAAACTGCTCCTGTGACAACCCGTGGTTTGCAGGTCATTATCCATTTTGTTTCATTAAAGTATTTCACTAAAAATGAGGACGGTAAGTACAATTTTAAATATTTAAAGTGCTGAAAGAAGTCTCCCAAGGGAGGCCACTTTAAAGGTTGTTAAAAATGTGTTTTAAGACTTTCCAAAGTATTTTTTTTCATGAGTTAGCTCTGTTTACAACCTTAAAAAAAGAACAAACAAAAAACCTATAAAATGGATATGAAAACATACATTGGCATGAAAACTTGTGCCCATAAACATTGTAACACTGCCAGTAATTGCCAGGTTTAAATTCAGAATTGCTCTGTGACAGGGATTTTGAAACCCTGTTCTCTTTGGTAATGCCCTTACAGAGACACCAAACTGTACTATTGAATCTCTTTGTAGGAGCTGATACTTGTAACTATTTAGAAGCTGTTTAGGGAAGGTATTATCAGTTGTGAGGTAGCACTACTCAGATTCTACATTTAATGAAAAACAGTCTATTTTATTGGAAGAACATGAGAAAGCTGTACAAGCTAGGACAGAAAACTGAGAAAATAAACCATATATTCCAATATAAGCAATATTCTGGGTATTTTTGTGCTGTTAGTAATTTACTATCCTAGCTTTTTTAAGCTTTTCTTCTTTTTTTTTCTTATATGTTCCCCCTAGCTGTACTTTAAGTTACGTGCTGTTGCAGCTCATAGCCTCAGCCATAGGTCAGATGCATCAGCTGATGCAAGCAGAGAAGATGGACAATGTCTCATCCTGTAAGAATCAGTCAGGATTAGTCTGTAGAGCTGTCTGGATAAGCTCCAGGTGAACATATTTCCTCTGGAGCATTTCAATCGGAGCTGAAATGCCATGTGGCGACAGCTCTATTCTTAGGAAGGTGTGCGGGAAAATGAGCAGGTTTTCACTTTACCTGTCTGATCTCCTGCCAGCTCATCTGCCTGGCAGATGGCTTGAAGATGGAGGAAAGCTGGCTTGCAAAGCCCAAGAAGTTCCACCTAAATTTAAGGAAAACATCTTGACTGTGAGGATGATAGAGCACTGGAATAGAGGTTATGGAGTCTCTGGAGGTGTTCAAAACTCTCCTGGACATGATCCTGTGCAACGTGCTGCAAGTGTTCCTCCTTGTGCAGGGGGGTGGCCTAGATGGTCTCCAGAAGTCCCTTACAACCTCAACCTTTCTACATTTCTGTAGTTCTGTGGCTGTTCAGCTGCCTGGATTGGGGAGGATTTCTAGGCCTTGTAACTCTGGGAGAGCCCACAGAGAGGAAGAGCTCCCTGAGACTCAGTGTCTATGGAGAAGGCCCACAGATGGAGTATCCTGGAAACCACACACCTACACGTGCGTGGTCCAAGTGTTTGGCAACACTTTCACATCTGTCTGACAGCCCAGGGCTTTCCTTTGCAAATTATTCTGCATTGTTGTTTCAGCCTGGAGCAATGGCCTTTTTTTGAGATGAAGAAATTCTCCTTGAATGGACTGATTACTTTCCTTCACATAGCTTTAGGACTAAGAAAAACAGATATGATTAACAGTGTAAGAAAGGAAATGAGCAGTGAAAGGAATGTGAAGTCAGGATATGGGAGTGTCTAACAACCCTCGTTGAATGTTCTTATCTGTTGCTGGTGAAACAGAGGTTTTAACGTAGCTTTAAAACCCTATACCCACATGGTTATGTCTGGTGGGTAAATATCTCATCTGGAGAGCAAATGTTTAAGTAGGAACTAACCGGAACTGGTGTTTGTGGCTCAAAATCTTGTTCCTGTCTTTGCCATGTGTTGTTCTGGACAAGTGACTTAGAGTGGGACTGATCTGACCACATGCAATTGTCAGTTCTAGCTGGTCAGGGTGGCTCCTATTTCTACCATGTAATGAAAAACAGGCATTATCAAGATGAGACTAATTTGACCTATTTTAGAAGCCTACTTTTAGATGAGGTGACGCAAATCTGGAAGTACCCATTTCTTTCCATTAATTACAAAGAGAATTTAGTCAAGGAGCTTAAACACAGATAACTACGTCTCGTCAGATAACTCCCCCTCTTCCTGACTCAATGTGTCATGTATAAGATGAGGTAACAGCATTCCCTTTCTTGTCTGCCTAGGCTGTGTGGAGGCCTGCAAAACAGAGCCACGAAATGCTTTAAAGCAATTATCTGATCTGCTTAGCATCTGTCATGTGTCATATTCAAAAAAATGGCATCATAGGATAGGGAATATGGGAGGACTGATGGAAATTTAAAAATATAGATTCTGGAAAATAATAAAAAGGCTGCATTTTTTTCTTGCTTCTTGAGGGTTTTTATCTAGAGAGCAGACAGAACAGGTCAGCTCAGTGTACACACTTGCAGATGAAAAAGCCTGTGAAGAAATAGGTAAAACAGGAGAGATGGGGACTCTGGAAAGGGCTACAGGACTGTTTATGACCCTGGCCTTGACATAGGGATTTAGAGGGCTGATGAAAAGCAGGTGCTCTGGTGTTGTGTGGGAGGCAGGCACTGAGAGAGCCTGAGAGCAGGAAGCCTGTGGGCCTCAGGCTTGTGCAGTTCAGGGACAGCGAACACCAATGGCTTTAGTTTTGGAGTGTTGGATTGAGTCTAGCAGTAGGGAGATGCTGGTAGTCAGCAGGGTTGGAGAGGAGGCATTGGGACATTGCTTTTCCCACGTGTGCTGCTCCCCAGGAGCAAGAGCAGTAGGAGGAGAGCTGAAGTTGTGCCTCCAGCAAAGTTTCTGAGGTTTGTAGTTGCTAATAAATGAAGCACAAGGCTTTTACAAGCATTTTCTAGATTAATGGAAAGATCTTTAATGAAAGAGCAATTGGATTTCTGTGTTAATCAAGTTTTTATTATGTGTTACATGCTCAGGGTCACAATTTTGCTAAAACTGTATCATCCTTGTCTCTAGTTTTTGTGGCTTACCTGGTGCTTGCTCCAGCCAATTAAAGAGATGGTCTCAAGCCACCAAGTCTAAATTCAGATATACTGACATACCAAGAATTCAAATGTGGACTTGAAATATATTTAATTTGGGGACACAGAAGAATTTCCTGACACTCAGACCTAGGCCAGTATGCATATCTGAGTGCTTCTTATCTTCTTTATTCAGCTGTTGTATTTGGGTCCAAAAAAACAATTCCCAGGCAAATGTATATCCAAGTTCTAAAATAGAGATCTTTAACGTGAATGCAGACGCACATAATTCAGTTTCCTTTTTATTTAGTGGGGAGGATTAGGGGAGAATTTTGAGATTTTTCACCTTTTTTTGTTGTTGTTTGTGTGTTTATTTTCCACTACAGCATATCCACTGATTTTCCCCATTATGTTCAAAGAAGTGTGATCCTTCAGAGAATGAACAGTTTGCCTGTCAGGCTGCATGCCTATCTTTCCTTGGTGTATATATATATATATATGTAGACATATATATACACATAGCTTTTGAAGTTTATTTGCAAGTATTAAACCATTTGAATTTCTTTCTAGTACTCATTTTCAAAATAAACAATCTGAAGTTGGGTTTGGGTTTGGAGAGGGAAGGCCAGTACATATGCTTCAGAACAAATGTGTGGGTGATCCAAATCTGGAGCTCAGATGGTTTCCAAATGACTGATGGACACATAAAACAAGTGAAAGTGTCCTTTACTCAGGTTTCAGGCATGCTGGCAGAATAGAAAGCAGGGAAGACAGATGATTTTTCAGAAACATAAAAGAATAATTTGGAAGGGAGTTAAAAAGAAGTTCCTTAGCAGTTGAAGCCCTAGATGCTTTGAGACAGATTCAAAGCATTAGAGTCCATTTATGATGCTTGGAGAACTGATGCATTTACTTTGAAACATAAATATAGCTGGATTTTGGAAAGCAGCTTTTCTTTACTTGGGATGTGAGCACCTGATTGCTGCACATCTCACTCAATTAAAAACTCAGAGCAGGGAAGAGATTCTGTATGGTAAATGTGTCTAAACTTTGCTAGACTTTTGATTCATAAAAGGTGGAAAAGAGTAACCTCTTAATTAAAAATAGAACTGCGGTACATTTTGTCCATATCGATCTAACAGTCCTTGGTTGCAGCAGGGATGGCTTTTATAACAAGTATATGGAGCTCACAGGCCTATCTATCCAAAACAACATTCAATATTAACTGTAATATAAGGAGATTAAGATATGAACATTCAGTTACATATTGACATGCAAAAAAACCCTTAGAGGACCAGCTGTCAACTCTGAGCACACGACATTGTTGTCAGTGGAACACAGTAAGTTTGAGTATATCCATAATAAAGACATAAAAAAGGATCTTTATTTAAAAGTACTATCCATAACCTAAGGTTCTGAATGGATTGAATAGAAACACCATGAATAAAATTACAGCTTTCAGAAATAGGCACTGAAGGTGTTTTGATTATTCTAAATGAAGTTTCCTCACCAGGCAATTGTGATTCCCCAGTGTGCTGAAAACTGTAAAGGGCAAATGAAAATGAACAGTGAGAATCCAGACCTCCATTTAGGGAGTATTTTATTCTGCAGAGCACCAGAGGAAAGAACTCAGAATTATAAATCAGGATATGCATTGTGTATCATGTGCAGCTGAGCTGGTGAGCCCAGCACTAGGCTAGGTACACGGCTGCACAGAGATAGAGGAGCTGAGTCACATCTCTGAGGACTGATTTAACTTTTCTGTTGACTTGATTTGGATCTGGAATCTTCAAAAGGCATTTCCATTTCCTACTAACAAGATCACCAGTTTTGCTTCTAGGACATCTTTTGAGGTTAAATACCTGTGTGAAGCCAGGCTGGCTGTATGTGAGAAACGAAGGCAGTGCACAGAAACTTCCACCTAAATTCAAAGGTGACTCAGGTAGTATGAAACAAATTTCAGCTACAGTGCAAGCAGCTGAAATTGTTATACTCTCTGCCTTCTTGCGATCTCTCTCCTCCGTTGGAGTCTCCCTAAAGTCTGTGAGGACTGACTGACTTCAGCTCATTCTGGAAGACTCTTCTTAGACTTAAATGCATACCATTAGCTACGAACTGTTAGGCTTGGTTAGTAGTCCTAAGGGAGTCTGAATAAAGACTGTCCCCACTCCTCTTGAAGGGATGAATAGGTGGAAAAAAAGATGTTCAAGAAGAAAAAACCCATGCAATTCAAGCAGGAATACATGTTTCCCTACTCATTCTCAAGGGTATGTTTGTATACTCATGGAGGATATTACTTATGTTCCTGCCCTAATCCACATTGCTATCCCGTCCCTGTCCAAATGCTTTGGAGCAGCTGTGAGAAGAGTCAGCTAGTGAACCTGGGGGAGAATGGAGCTGATGTGGCAAACCAGGCAGCATTTGTCTTAGATGGCAGCAACAGGGCCATACTGGTCATTTCCAGGGTGCTACCGACAGCTCTGGAAAAAGGTGGGACTGGATCTTCACATTGTTCCCCTGACTCTGCTTTTGAGATGACTCTAGAAGCAGACTCATCTCTAAATGCCCTTATTTTCCTGCATTCAAAGGCTGAGAGGTTGGCATAAAGTGTTTGGCCAGGAAAAAATGTTATATATTTGCAAGATACAAAATGATAAGGAAAGCAGGAAAAAGGGCTGACTGTAACAAATATTGTATCTTGCTGTAACAAAGGCTATTGGGGGGGCTGTCTCACACAGAAAATGATTGGAAGCTGTGGAACAGACATTGCCTGCTTTTTAATGTTTGGCAGAGTCCTAGCAGTCTGCAGAGCATCTCACCAGGGAATCGAGCCTGCTAAGCAATGATGAGAAAGAAGAAGAGGGAAAAAAAAAGTTAGGTATTGAGAAATTGAGGTAGTGAAATTAGAGATAGACTTCAATTTATGACTTGGAAGGGAGAGAGAGCTCTCCAGGCAATTCAGCAAGCATCCTTCGGTTGCACCAGCTCTCCTTACAGCTTCTAAGTGGCCATCTTCTAGATTGCTTTGGTTTGTAGTCATGGGTAAGCGCTCTCTCTGGAAATTACTGAATATAGCTTGCCACATCAGCTCACAGGCCTATAAAGTTCTATTTTAATTGTGTTATTAAACTATCCTTGCTTTTGCTTTTGTCTGTTTACTTTCCCAATTCCTTGATTCGTCTGAATCAAGCTGTGCTGAAACAGTGATGTGGTTTGTTCTGCATGGTGCTGTTTATTTGTAATATAGCATGCGAGAAGAGTGGGTGAAACCCACTACCCAGGAACAAACTGAAAAATATCTTACTATTTCTTTTAGAAGATTGAAGTTGAAGTTAGGGAAAGTGGGTAGTACAGAAATGTACCAGGAAAGGAATTTGGATCCTATCCAAGTTTCCAGACTTTAGTTGACAGACAAAGGCTACAATCTTTGCTCTCACCTTAATTATTTCCTTCCTTTCCCAGTCTTTTTCACTTTCCTCTGACTTAGAAATCTATTTCTCAGGGAACTCATTTTGGTTCTGGAGGGAGGAAGAACTGCAGACGTCACTGCGTTTTTGTTTGTTTGTTTGTTTTTTCCCTTATAAAGAATGAATATTGCCATCGTGAATGAATTACTGAATTATCATTTTAATTATTTGTGGTCACAGTTCTATTCTAATCCTCTTTTGTGTCAGAAGTCATATAAACACCTATATCCCCAACTTGAATACATAGGTGCCTCTTTTCAAAAAAATTCAGCGCCTGCCAAACTTTATTACTAAGTAGTACAGGAGATAATGCTGCTGTTGCTCAGAATGAGGCACAGCATTGACCTTTCAGATATTTCCAGTAGACACTGGTGCAATTTCTGTTTTTTTAATCATCTTTCATAAACATGCCACAGATATGAACATTCAGACCTACAGGCATATAGACTTTTGGGAAGGTTTATAACCAGTAGAATAGGTCACTGATTTGTAGATACAAAAAACAGAGCTGATAAAATAACACACCTTAGCCTTGGCACACCCAAATTCTTAGCAGTGCTATGTAATTTGGATTTATTACTCCACACAGACTCATGTACGATATGTTGAATGGGAAGAATGAGAACCACTGTTTTTTTTTATCTGAATGAACTTATTTTGCCTGAATATTTCAGGGTATTTTTAGTTTTTCTGCAGTAATGAATGATCCTCAGCTCTTTGATCAACTTGTTATTTCAGGGGATAAAGAAATAAAGAAGAGAAAAAAAAAAGCCATCTGTCATCTTTGGCAGGTTATTTTGAGCCTTACCTAGTTTTATTCATTCTATCACACTATTTTAGGACTTCTTAACTGATATATCCCCCATTCTGCAAGAGTCTAAATGAGTTCACCTCTAGCAAGTTCAACCCTGTTTAGCATGTGTGCCATCATTTCATACAACTTTCCTCTCAAGCTAATGTCAAGATTTACCAGTCCACTCAAGTCTGTTTTATCCTGCCTCACTCTCCTGAACTGGCTTTCCTATATAAGGTTATGTTTTGCTGTCTATGGGGATGCAGAGCAAAGGAGAAAGAACAGGATTCTCTTCCATCAAACTCCTTCCAATAAACCAGCACCCTGACATTGGCTCTCGTGTGGCATTTGGAATAAGCCAGAGAGTGAGGGATCTCTCTGCAGATGCACAGTGGCCCAGCCAGGCAGCAGACAGGTATTTGAAGAGGTGCTAGTGTGAAAAGCTGTGTGTATTTTGCTTCCTCAGAGAGTACCTAGTAGCCCTCTGCTTGCACCTCGCTTGAGGATACAGCACCCTGAAGAACCATGCAGGGTGACAAAGCATTTCATTTTCTACAGGCTTTCATACTGCTCCTTGAGGTATGAATTACCTAAACACACCCTACAATCTTTCGCCCTGTAATTGGACCACTTTGACATTCTTGGTGAATTGAGACTTATTTTTTTTTAAACTGAGCTTTTTGTTGTTTTCTGACTAGTATATATTTTTTTAAGATTAAGGTGTACCAGGCTGAAACAGGACCTACCTTCATTTTGTAAGTGCTGACAGTTGTCATATTCACTGTCTTTCACAAACCACCGTTCTTGCTTCCTTCAGCAAGCTGATGTTTTTCGAATATAGTTGAAAAACAAGTCTCCAGATATATATTTTAAAAATCTAAGTATGTTGAACCACTAAGGATAAGATTTGGTTCAATAAGCACGAAGGAAAAAAAGTAAGCATCTAGGAAACACTAAAATATAGTAATAATAATAAAAAAGACCCTTTTTGAGCATTTAAAAAAGTGGGGGAAAATATGAGAATCATCTTTCAATCTCAGTTCGTTTAGTTTCTGAAATGGTTAAATCCCTCGATCTAAAATCCTGAGTTTGTGCACTTTAATTTTTGGAGTACTTGGAGATAAGCTGTGGTATTTTCCTCTCCAAGAGTAAGCTTGTTTTCATTTGAAAATTAGGAATATAAGTGGATGGTAAGATTTTTTTTAAAGGTGCACATTGAAAGGCTGCTAAATGTCATTTCAAGACTCAGAACTTCCTCACAAGCATCCATTTAAAAACCTCACATATGATCAAATCAAGTAATTACAATATGGCTCTGCAAATTACTTCTGATTCTAAAAGACATCCAAAATAATCACATTGAAATCAGGGGCAAACATTTTTCATTTTGAAATAAAAAGTTACACAAATGCTGTTTATATTGGGGTTTACTGGTCACCTCCTGGCTTTAACAAGGACACACAGCAGAACAAAGCTATTCTTATACCTGCCTCATCTAAAGCCAGGTAAAAATAGAAAGCACGTGCAGAGCCCGAGGGACTGCAAAACAGGAATGTAAATCACTTCTCCAAAACTGTTGTGTTTTTACTCTGTAGAGAGTAGATGCCATGTGAAGAAAGAATGAAAGAATTTTATTAATGTCTTTATAATAGTAGCAATGTACTTAGAGTGAAAATTTACAAGCATTATTTATAGAAATTTAAAAGATTGAAAGAAGGCATGCTAAAGCTTATTCTGTCATTATTTTTATCTAATTAATTTCCTCCTAGGAAATGTATTACAATATTTCATATTGGAGTGAAAACTATAGGATTAGTGAATATTTCTTCTACATACCTGCAACTTGTAATAATGTCAAGCAACAAAGAACAAAGAGTAAATTCAAGGGAAAAGGAGAAGAAAATCTAAGCAAAACATGGAGAAATGAGTCATAAGTTAAACTATGTGCTGCACAGAAATATAAACTGGAATCTGTCATAGCTCCTTCATCCTTTCACCATCTCTGTATCTGTAAAGGTGACACAACCTTACTTTAGAAAATCAGAGATTAATGGAAACCTAATGAAGGAAAAAGCCTGAAGAACATGCAAACCATGGCAATTAAGAAAGGTTGCCCAAATAACTCGTATCAGCAGAGGAATTCAAGCATCTGAACTTTAAGAACTATTCCACTAGAAAGAAATATTAACCAATAGTAGGAAGCTGTGGATTTTGCAGTTTCTTAAACAACTTTCAGCTGTTATACCTACTAATAATAACTATTACAGGCTTGTCTGAGGTAAGCATCTAGAGTACTATAATAAACAGATCTGCTGTCATTTCCCTAGTTCAGAAAATGTAGCACAACTGAATGATGAGAGACTGCAGACTGACATGAAGAAATGAAACATTTTTACAGACATCAGAAAGTTAGAAAGAAAGCATAACTTCACAAAACATCACTTATTAGTTACCTGTCCCAGAGAGAAGGTGAAGATTTTGCGAGCCTGCCCTGGAGAATTCTAGGTTGCCATAGGCAGGTTGGCACCCAGGAATTTCGTACCCTGCAGCATGAATAGAGGACAAACCATGGCTAGGTATGGCTTATAAGACATCCAAGTGGTAACCCAGCTAGATTTGTTGCATATAAGTTGCCTATGGCATAATTTGGTATTTATAATTGTGAAAATTCAGAATATCTTACTTTAATGCAGTATTAAATCTATAAAACCAGGTGATGTCCCAATGCACACATTTAGCAATTTTCTTGCATGACATCTGTTGCAGGTCAGAATAGATATTTAGGATTGGTCATTTCATAGCAGTAAATAGGTGCTACTCCACTGATTTTACTGGAGAAGCATTTGCTTTAAAGATTTGCAAATCAGACTCTTCTATTTTTTTGCACCGCAAAAGCATCAGATCAAATGAATTTACACTTCATCCGAAGAGGGCCAGCAAAATTCCTTCTGAGAACCATAGTGAGAACATGTTTAATACTTTTAATTAAATCTGGGCTGAGGTTCAAGTTCCACATACCAGGTTCCATGCACATCTACCATCAGCAGAACAATAGCTGCAAAATATTTGTTGGAAATGAAAAGCAAAAAGCGAAGCAATCTGAACAAGCAATATAAGCCATGAATAACACACAGCAAAAGCAGATCCAGAGCCCAAGAGAAAGGCCAACAAGACAGGCAAATTAGCAATAAGAACTGTTGCCCAACATTAACATGAAGCAATACTCATAAGATTCCAAACACTCTCTTCAGTCCTTATTCAAGCAAATTCACACTCAAGGCAAAGGTAGTTTTTCCTGAGTAAAATATGAGTAAGGACTACAGAATTTTCCCACAGAAAATAACCCAAATAATGCTGTAGCGTTCATTTGCAATATCTGAAATGCAACATAATATACCCAGAAGGATAAATACAATAAAAGATCTTTCTTTTTTTTCACTCAAATACATTCATATTTATTAACCATTTTTTTCCATATGACTAGTGATTGTTTTACATCAGAAAATTCTACTTTTCAATATTCACTATTGATTACTGGTGGATGTGAAGTAGTGACCTTCACAATATTTATGTGAACATGTCTTTGAATAGAGTGACCTATTTCAGGGGCAATTTTACTATAAAAAGCAGCAGGGAATCTCAGCATTTTTAGAAAAGGAAAACATTGTTGACTCTCCTGGCATTGCTGTAAGTTAGCCCTGGGAACAACCTCATGTCAAGAACTACAGACAGCTAGATGATGTTCTTTAAGGAAGTCTGAGGGAAAGCATTATGTGAATTCTACCACATTATTCTGGTTGCACCACTGTGGTGTTCACTGAACAACGAAGAGCCCTTTCAAGTAGTTAGGATTGATTTCAAGTTTTAACTTCTTCCATGACAAATTTGAATTAAATGTGTGAGGACACTCAGGGAAGACATTAGAATAAAACATTGCCTGAGGTTTACGTCCTCTCATCACATTAATTTACAGTAATATTAACTTTAAAATCAAAGTGGAGGTGAAGATAAATCTATGAAATCTGTAGTATCTCATTACAGTTGGCTCCTTAGTGAGCTATCAGTACTATTTTGGTTTAGGTGTCTCTCAGTTTTCTTGATGTTGTCAAACAAACTGTAAGCCCCATAATCCGTCAGTGCATATTTATTCAATAGATATCAATGCTGTGGTACTTCATTCTATGCTTTCATTCTCAGTTAGTGGTGAGAGTACAATAGCCAACTGTAAGAGTACTGATCTGGAAGTAGTCTCATTCTGGTGATGCATTTAGTATCTACGTGTTTTTTCAGGCACAAAATTGAAGAGTGATAAAAGTGATTTCTCTTTGAAATCTTGATTTTGAATAAAATCAAAGTATTTAGACAAAAGTTTCTCCAAAATCAATGCAGACTGTTCAGTACAATGAGTTTTGCATTGTTCTCTCTGACCCACAGATAAGCCCCCTCTAGTAGCTTCCTAAAGAAATACCAACATTCATTTTGAATGAATTCTCATGATTTTGAAATAGATGGAATTTAAACATTTCTTTATTTAAACATTGTGGGCTCCACATGCCCACAAATTTAATTGAGGTATGGTTCTTGGAGCAAATAAATCATTTGAGCAGAGACTCTGCTGCCTTCAGATCCCTTACCAGCTCTCTTCCATGAAGGTTAGTCTAGCCTATCCTATATTTCCTACTAATATATAGCAAATAGCTTTCTTAAAGACAACCTTGCCAAAAACATTTTAAGGCTGTGAGATGTTCTGATAAAGAGATGAAAGATAGGAATTCTGCCTTAGTTGTTTGCTCAGTGACATCCTTTTGGTAGTAAATCCTGTGTAATTGCTCCATAAGTGAGTTAATACAGAGAAAAGCTCTATGCTCTGAACATTATGGGTCTTGGTATACAAAAGTTCTCCAAGGAGATTTAATAATATCCTCAGATAAACAGTGTAAGTGGTAGTCAGCCTAAGCAAATTCTCATGTGCAACGTTGAGAAATAATTAGTGAGTCTAAGATTTATTTATTTGTCTAATATACAAATATAAAAATTAGTCAGCTTTCACAATTTGCATGGATATTGTTGTATCATTGGCAAAATAGAAAATATCAAAACATATATGAGTTTTCCTTTAAGGCAGTTATAAATTTTAAGGGAAACAAGATGGAAAATGCTGTTTAATCAATACAACTATTAAAAAAATATATGTAAAGGTAATACTGTATAATATTTTATAATCTATTACTATATATAAACAATATAGTTTACTAAAGAAAGAACTGATAACAACATATTTCAGATTATCAGATTTTAGAATGGCTCCTTTATTGCCCTACATGATAAAAGTTACTCATTTTCAATTTCTTTCTATACAGCTTCTGTTATCTCTCACTGATGTGATTGAGATAGATTCCAATGTCGTGAGGTTCAGTCTTGGGCATACTCTTGTAATAGCTTGTGGGTTTCCTTTTTTCATTTGTCTTGTCCTATAAGCAGTACGTTACTTCAACTATAGTCAGAGGCTCACCTGACTGTAATCACAACAGATACCTGTAGACCAATATCCAATTAAAAAATTTAGATGTGCCTATGAAATATGATGAACAATTTATTTCACTGCCTAGAGAAGAGTACCTAGCCATTAATCAGTTTTGATGGCAAAAGATGATTGATTCACTGTGCCAGGCATAGGCTCATAGGCACTGCTTTGTCTATTTAAAAAACAATGTCATGAAAAATATAAACATAATGCACCGTGTACTCCCTGTTTGTATTTTATAGATGAGTAAAATTCATAGCTTCTGAGATGTATAAATGTCCCTGGCTCACGTGGTAGTCTTCAAAAATACTGCTCTTTTTAAGCAAGAATATACATGATGATTTTGCAAATGCCAGTGAAAAATGGAACACTTTCTCTGAAATAATCTTTTTCTGATGTTAAAGAATTTCATGGTTGCTCCTTTTTCAGCTTGTGAATGGAAGGCAGAGTAAATAAAGTTTAGCAATCTCTTAAGTAAAAGTCACCCAAAATCTTGCCCCACTAAAGCAGAGAGGATCTTTTTGTAGAACTGGAAGAATGTGTCCTGGCATGATTTTAGCTTAAAGCCAGTGCTCTTTAAAGAGGTGACCTGAAGTGAAGGAGATTTTCAAAAAGCTATGACTTTATTATAGACAGAAATTCTGTCAGCCTTAATCTGAGCTGCGCTATTATGGTTCTTTTACTTGCCCAATTTAGCACTATTTTACCCCAGTATGAAGTGAAGCCAAAGCTTCTATTTTTGCTTCTATTAACAACATCCAGATATTTTAAGGGTATGTCTTTATAAATAGTAGTAAGCCATGATGAAAGGCTGGCAGAGCAAGCTGGAAGAAATGCAAGGACACCTTGGAACACATTGTCATGGCTCTACCTCCACAGCACAGCTCTACAGAAGAAGCACGTGGCTGTGATGCGGATTTAGCATCACACACTTGTGAGATGCTGTCAGCTGTGCTCTGTACCTACTTTCCTGCCAGTCATGCCAAAGTAGGTAACTGGCTGTCATCACCATGAAACAAAGGCTGGAGCTGATAAAAATGTCAAACAAGCCATTTCTGTGCAGAGGTGGCAGTTCTATTCCTGGAATCACCCAGAACTATCCATGACCACAGCATTAAATAATGGAAGAGTGCTGCAGGGACTGCAACAATATATCTTGATGAATATTTTAAATCTGATTTCCTAATTGAAAAACAGAGCCATATGGAACCACGCATATGCTCAGCTGGGGTAATCTGCAGGGACTGGACAAGTAGATCAACAGTGCAGAAACTGATGCTAACATTGGAGTTTAAGGAGATTGGGTATGTCTATCAGGCAGAAAAGAGGAGAAGATGATGACACCTTTTATTCATGTTTTCTGACAGTATAGGACTAGAGAGTTGTTGCTCTGTGGGTTCAGTTTAAAACAGTTCAAGAGAACATGGTTTCACTCTCAAAGTACATACTAGCTTGGGGACTTCTCAATGTACTCTGTCTCCTATGTTTATAAAAATGTTATATGTTTATTTAGATGTTATAGCACAAATTCCTGATATCTTGGAAGGCTTTCTTTCAGTATTTCAAGCCCCTGCTCTAAAGAATGCTGGTGCTAGGGCTTCTTAATGAAAAAATCAAGTCTATGAGTAAAACAAAAGTTTTCCCCTCTGTTATATTTTCAGAAATATCTAAGGCATTTCAACATAAAAATATGGCATGGAACATTCTGATCGATATAGTTAACACTTTGCAAAGTGCTATGCAATCTGCTAATGAAAAATGTTGAATGACCTCAGCTATCATTAATGCTACCAGTGCTTCATATCTATCCTAGCTAGCTATTTATCTATCTATGTGTGAGCAATTTTTTGTGGTTTATATATGTATGTATACATACACCTGTGCACATGTATATATATGCACATGCATAGGTGCATATGCATTTAAAATACTTAAGGTCATTATTTTCAGGAAATGTATGTGATAAGTAGTACATAAAGCCTAAGAGCTCAACTTGCATGTTTAGACTATGAATACCTTGATGGATAATTAGCAGTGTATGGGACAGAACAGCTATGATAATGTTGGAGCTACTTGCAATATTTGATTTTGTTTGATGGTGTCTTCAAATATATATATGAACAAATGCAAATTATGTTCCATTCATACAAAAGTCCGTTGATATATAGGTATATAAACAGAATGTAAGAATTTGTGACTAAATGTGTTAATTAGTCTTCCATTCTCAAAAAGCTAAGATGCCATACACTGTAAATAATGCCATGGAAAATGAACTTAGTTGTTCCCTACATGAACCTTTGCATAAATTTATAAGAGTCAAAAGATGATTTAAGCTCTAAAAAGGATCCCTGGAAACTTTCCACATTCTACCAAGTTTGCTAACATTAATTATTAGATTACCTGCATGCTCTTGTTTGTAAAGGAATATTTAGCCTTGGTTTGAATTTGGTTTGCATTACAACAAAAAACTAGGACAGATAATATGGAGCTTATACAACTTGGGGAGCATTTTTTTTTGTATTAATGCTCTACTTTTTTATGGGTATATGACTTCATATTTAGTCAGTTTTTAAATGCATCAAGTATACTAATGGATCTGAAATTTAACAGCTGGCTGAGTGCAATTTTACTGATGATTAGATTTGAGGGAAAAGAAACAGGTGCAGAAACACTCCCTCCTGCAACTATGGAAAAATATGATAGGAATTAGTCATTCTGTATCTGCATGGAAATCATCATAAATTGTTAATAATATTTCATTTTGAGTCTCCTACTTGGGAAGATGATCATCTGCATGCCGTGAAAAACATTAGCTAGCTTGTATTTCTTGGAGCAGATAAACTATTCCCATAGAATAAGAATGGTCAGACTTTTCAAGGCTTACAGATCATCTTTGCAATATATTTTAATGACAGTTAGTACCTGGTATATTGCTTAGCAGATTCTGTTATTTTCTGTAGGAAGTAATAGACATAAATATATTGCACAGGTAATCCAATATATGGATGGCTGTAGACATTTCCCATTGGAACTATTCTTGCTTATATGTTTTATCCCATTTCATGAAGTTTAGTATAAGTAATGGCTATCCAATGCTCTCCGTGTTAACAGGCAGCAACTTCTTTAAGACATTAATTTTGATGATGAATTTTTGTATGATAGCAGAATCAAATCCAGCTTTCATGAGGAATGTTTCTCCATACATAGGAAAAAAAATCAGCTTGAACCAAAGGGACATCCTTTCCTACATTTCCCTTGTTTTATTTTCCTCTCACTAGCTAAACAAGAGCTGTTTCTAATGTAACTAGGCCATCATGAATCATCTTCCCCTACTTTTTTTCTAAGTGCTTCACTCCAATGTGCCAGCAGTTCTATTTTTTTGCCCCTTCTTTTTAGTGTTTGACTTCAGACAATCTTTACGCCTATAGCTGCTCTCTCTGTCTGCACATATGAAAGCTTTGCTTCAACATGGAACACATATTGCATAGCCAGTAGCATATGCCTGGATAAGGTGATTTCTGTCTTAAGACGTTCATTTTTAGGAATCTTAATGAGACAAATTTGGAGAAAAATGTTTTCTTTTCCTAATGTGCAATTAAGTATTACAGATGTAAAAGTTACCATGTGCATACACTAAAAATGGCCTTGCATTTTATTATGCAAGGCCATTATTGCCAGTGTAATTCTTCCCCTACTTTTCCAGAGTCTCCCTCAGAGCCTCCAAGTTTGGTAGCTTTGAGGATCTGAATCTTTTTGTCACTGAGGAATGCACAGCAAAGGAGAACTTTTCTGAGCAGATTAACATCTTCAGCACAGAGATGAGCTTTACTTCTATGTTTACTTCACACCTCTCCAAAATCTAGCATGATATCTGTAAGTAGGCATGGGAATATGTGAATAAAATCATATTGAATAATGAGTAGAATTAAGATTACTGAGAATAACAGTTCTTCTATGCAAAGGTTTTGGTCTATACAACTCCAGCTGTCCAGCTGTCTGGGACCTCCACAGAATCTGAAAGAATTATAAATGTTAAACTTCTTGTTAAAATTATGCCTATTTTACACAATAAGTAGAATTAAGTTATCATTTAAGTCTGAAATATTATATTCCTTCACACAAAATGGTTACGTTAAATTATATCCGATAGATATTTGGGTTTCTGTGAGACTGAAGAAGTACCTTAAAAAAGGAATTTAAAAACAAACCTGCTCTTGATTAGACCAAGAAAACAAAGCATGACTAGGAATATAGCTGCCCTTTTAAATATAACAGGGAGGAGGGAAACCCATGTTGTCTAAAGAAAAATGCTGGCACAAGAACAAATGAATAAAACTGGCAATGACGACATTTTCTGTTGGAAATTAGACCTGCTAATGATAGAACAACGTGATTCTGAAACAGCCTTCCAATAAGAAGAGCAGATATAAAATAATTTAGAAGATAGAGAGCGTGGCTGCCTGAAACTGCAGATAACTACTCCAAAATATCCTATGTATTTAAATGCTTTTTCTTCCTAAATTGTATTTTTTTTGCAAAATGGCTATTGTAAATAGATTTATTCTAGTAATGAGTCTCAGCCCTTCCAAATCTTACTCCCTTCAGTGGCATTCAAGTAAACTTGTACTTTTGTGAGAATAGAACCACTGCTGCCAAAGACAGAAGTCAAAATGGAAGATATCTAATAGAAAGAGCTGGTGTCAGGCATCCCACCTTTCAGAATCTGATGCAGCTAATAAACCCATCACTTAATCTCTAATAACAATCCATTTATCCATCCAAAACTTTCATGTGTTTATAATGTAAATTTACTGCAACAGTACTGCAACAGAGTGCTTGTATTTTAAATTTAGAATCATATGACTACAGAGATAATATCTAGAAATATATTCACAGAATCACAGAATGGTTAAGGTTGGAGAGATGCTTCTAGGTGGCTAAAATACATAGAAATTATGAGTATTTTACATGTCCTCGGATTTTCCTTCTGTTTTGTCTTTCCAGTCCTTATCTTTTACCCCTGAAGAGAATAAGTGTTTTCACCATGGATATATTTCTACATCCCTTTTGCTGAGGTAACGAAGCACTGAGCGGTTTCCAGAAGTCTGTTGTCTACAGAACTGGTTAATAGATATGTAAACAACTGCCCTAGAGAATAACCTGAGACATTTGTGTAACATAGTTTGTTAGAATAGAAGAATGAATTCATTATTTTAAAAAAAAAGAGAGACTTGAATTCAGTTCAGAAATTGTTTTTATTCTGACTGCTCAAAATCTCAGTCAGGTAATCCTCTTCTGCCTGCCGGTCATAGATTTAGAATCCTTTGACTAAATTCTGCTCTTAGTGAAGAAGTTATTCATCACTGACTGTAACTCTAATGAAATAACTCAGTGGAATTGCCTGGGTTATCTGGCATAGACTTTATTCCTTGTATACCCATAAATATTATATCAGTCCATCTCTGTAAGCTCTGTGGAGCTATTTGTAATTGATTTTTTTTCTAGTTGCATGTGTATTCCATCATATGGAACAGATTTTCTGTTGTCTTAGGATATGTTGTAGTCATTTTAGACACTTATCTATGCTAGGAACTGTTATATGAGACTCTTGGGTATATCAAATAAGCCATGGCTCCCAACTAAGGGCAAATCAGTTCACTTATCTTTTGCTTGATTTCCTCTCCTACCCTTTGCTCTTCTTATCTTTCTAAACTATAAATTTAAACAGGGAGGGAAAAACTCTTAGGATTTTGGGGGACAATATGAAATATAACAGATCTGTATCTCAGGATGGGGTTTTCAAGAGAAAATGAGAAGATCCTGCTGGGATAATTTAAGTGGAGGATCTCAAGTAATCAGTCTAGAATGGAGAGTATCTAGGGATGACAGTCCTGAGATATTTAAACACATCTCAGTCCTCCTAGATATGTTTGAGGTTAAGTTTCTAACTGGCTGAGAAGAAGATTTGGAAATGATTTCATTATTTTGAATACCATGTTAAAGCAGACAAGCATCAATTAATAAGCTGAATGCAGAATAATGCACGAACCCAGAGAAAACTCAAGAGTTTCAAGGCAAAGCCTGAATTCATCTTGGGTGAAGAAGCCTGCTTAGTACTCCTGCTTGTTCTAGGACAAGAAGCCATGCCTGGCTCGGCAAGAAGGATGAGCAATAGTTATCAGCCTCCTCACAATATCCTTTCCCTTGGCAGTAGCTGAGGCAGGTCTCTGGCAGAGGCAAAGCAGGCAGCTGCCCTAGCAAATGCACACTTTGTCTATGTCTAGAGCTGGCTCTGCAATTCCCATCCCATTTATTTTAGAATCACTGAATCATATATGATAGCTGGCACAAGGCCCAATCTATGGTTTGAAAATGCTTTTTGGAAAAAGAAAATCTACCAAAAAAAAAAAAAAGCCAGGTGTGAACAATTAAGTCTATTATGAATGGAATGAATTATCCCTTTAAAAATATTAGCTGTTGGGGAACATATCTTATTTGGCAATTAAGAAATGTATATATTCAGGTGAGTCTTACTACTGTTTGACTAACTCCTGTCACATGCTTCCTTTGGAGGCCAAACTGGCCTCTGCAGCAGAAAACAGGTCCAGTCTTTATCTGGATGTACAGCAGTGAGGGTAGTGTAGAGCAGCAAGACTGCTCTATTCAATCGTAACTATGATTACAGCAAACAAGTGTGTACCCTTAAAATAAATGATATAGAACACACCTTTCAAGGATAATGGGTGAGACTGGCTCTGAAATATTAGCTGACTAAAGTGCAAGTGCCTACCTTCAAGACAGGCATTTTCTCTATTTTGTGCTCTTTTCTCTAAGCAGTCCTATAGAAATCTGCCTTTGGAACTCTGCAGACCCCTGGGAACTTGAGCAGATGCAGAACGGAGCAGCCCAGCTCCCTAGCACTGCTGTGATCCCTCTGTGAGGCAGTAGGAGCCCCAGAGGAACTTGATCCTTTCACAGTGCTTGCTGTTCACCTAACCAACATAGATGGGTACTTTCTAAGCCTGTTGTTGGCACTGGAGAAAACCTTGTTATGCAAAGTGATTGAACTCAGCATTTCCTGCCTTGCTTTTGTTGCCTTGACCATGTAGCAGCATGTCTCTTTCTTCAGCTATTTAAGGAATCAGGGCTCCTTATTCAAATGATCTCGATCTCTTTTCTGGACATGAGGACTTCTTTTTGGAATCAATACAGTGCCTGTATTTCGTGACTTCAGAATAGACTTTGGAAAGACAAGCATATGCTACTTTAAGTTCAATATGCTAATGCTACTTAAGCCCTGCAAATAGCAGAAAATTTAATATATATATGTATTTCTATTTGGCTTCCAAGTGAAACTAATGGCTAATTTGACCTGAGGTTTGTAATTATCTTATCTTTTCACAGTGTGTATCTTGAAATGACAGGCTAATCTAGTAGCAGATCCCTTCAAATGAAACAAAGAACAGTACATGAAGCAAGAAAGGCAGAGTAAAATTCCCAGTAAGGCAGTGTGTCCAAGAGATCTGGAAATATTGTTCTTACTTTTGCAAAGCTCTAATAACCACAAGCAATTAGAATTGGGTTTACATCTCAGTCAAAGATAGCATTACAGTACACTCTAATGTGTGCTGAGGCTATAGGCCAGTCATCAAAGAGCTGGAAAGAACATCATGTGGCTCATATAACCAAATCTACTAGGGATGTAGAGGTCAAACGATGGCATTGCCTGCTAAAATGTGAACCAATTAATACTAGACTCTACTCCCTTTACTCTCACATAAGTCCATCTCCCTTTTTCTTCTAACTTTCCCACAGGCTCTGCTGTGGGAAAAAATATCTCCTTTGCCAGCTTCTGAGCACAGAAGCACAGAAATGTGCTACTGCTTAGTAGCAGAGTAATTTTTTTTTTTACTTTTTTTTTTGGTCTCATTGCAAAATACCAGCTTTAGGCTTCTGCTAGACCAGACCAGAGGTACAGCTTCATGGGTCCTGCTAATGCAGAAGATATTGGATTAACCCACATCAGATCAAAGACTTGTCTCTAGCTAAAGCAACTCCATTTGACTTCTGGACTGAGGAAGGCAGGGGCCTCTGAGAACATAAGGTGAGAAAGGGAAGGTCTGTGGTAGAAGTAAGTACTGTATTAGTCAAATGACCTTGTGGACAAGCACAAAGTAGCTTAGATTTAAAAAAACGTTGTCAATAATCAAACAATTAGTACAGAAAAGCTTGGGTTCCTCTATTACTGTGATATGTTCTCTTTCTATGAAGACAATCTCAGGGTCAAAAGGCTTCCTCTCACCCAGCTTCATGTCTCACTTGTACATTGTTCATTCCTAACACCCCTGTGACATTTACTGCTTAATCAGAATGAAGAATATAAAATTAAAAGAAATTTAACTTTCTCATGTCCTTGTATTGCTTATGCACAGCACAAGATCACAGGAAGACTGATACTTTTGTTCTGTGTAAACTGGATGAAGGGTAAAAAACAGAGACTGACTCACTGCTAAGTGCTCCACCATTGCAACTGGTAAACATCTAAGCTCTTGGTTTAAATGTTTTCCAACTTAATTTTTTTTCCTATTTCTCTGCTGCAGAGCATAGTTATATAGTGAATCTTGTTTTATAATTCAGCAACTGCTAGTTCTTTTCTCTCAGTATATCCATTCTCTTTCCAAAAGAATCTACATCTCTTCCAGTGCTCCAGAGGTGGTGGGAGATAAAGCTCAATGCTGACAGCAGTTTCCCTCTTTGGATGAGGAATCCACTTGACTGCTTACAGGAGTATCTAATTATGGTTTTGATAATAACTTGCTCTAACAATATTATACTTTTCCAACTGTCTTCCTCCCTTGCAAAGTTTTTTCAGCATCATCTGTGATTTTCCTACTGGCAAGTATGTCCTTGCTGAGAAGTGACATCTTTTCATGGTCTAACGCCTGGTGTCCTGTTTCTGTCTTGTTTTCATGTAATCTATTTTAACAGTTCCAGACATGTTGGCAGGAGGGCTGAGGTGTATCTGTATTTCTTGGCCTCTTTCTGATAAGACTTAAGAGTTCTGCTGCTCCCTACAGACCTTCAAATAAACAGAGAGGAAGAGGAAGGCAAAATCCTATCCTCTTTCTCCCATAGCTGTGTTCAGCTGCAATGGGAAGAGCTGTTCCTGAGTGTTTGAGAATACAGATACACTGAAATGTACTTGTATAGTAGTAAGACAGAGCTCATATTGTAAGGGTAGGCACCTAGCCCTATCTTTTGCTTGGCCTACCAGCTCACATTTGGAAAAGCTCCATATGGAAACTCTCACTGATATTCCATATTTCCATAGGGTGTGCCTTGAAGGCATGGTTTGACATTTAGGATGAATTTCTGCCCTGCTAATTTTAATGGTGATGAGTCTGTGGGAATTTTGGTGTGAGTTTCTTCTTCAGGGTTTTGAGAGTTCTTTGAATTATGAACTAAATCAGTCATTAATGTCATTATTTAATCCTCATATATCATGTTGTTTTACATTATTAGGTAGATGGAGTACTTTTATATTATGTATTTACTTCCTGGCAGATTCACAAATTGCTGCTTTTTGACTTCTGAACAATAATCCAAGCAAGAGGCTCAGCTCTATAGCCTCATATTGATCAAGCCTGAGTTAACTAAAAATCTCTGCTGGAAGGCTCTGATATTTGGCACTCTTCCATTGCCTTTCTTTTTTCAACATGATTCAGAAATATTTCAGCCAAAGCATTTGCCTTAGAGACCTAGACTGAGATGAGCCTACAGAAATGGGAAACTGAGGAAAAAAAAAAGCTTTAACTGTTGATGTGCTCAGCTGATCACTGCCTCTACGCCTTTATGGTTTATATACTGAAGTGTCAGTAGTAATAATGAGAATATCTCATTATAATAAATGTAGATTTTATGCATCTTGTAAAAAGGTATGTGACCATTTCAACCTTTTCAAAATGCATCATTAAAGGTTATGGAAAATTATAATTTTATTTCCATTTGTAAGCCTTTTACCTTTCTATATTAGAATCTCTTTTATTTTAAAATAGTCTTGCCTCTTTAACTCTTTTCAGTCACATGAAACAGATTTTCACATCTTTGCCTCACTGATCTTCAATTTCAGTTCCTCTGGACTATTATAGAAGACAGTAATTTGCTGAAGGAAATCTTGATAGATGAAGTCAATATGATTACAATTAACAATATGTTTTGTTTCTGCTTCCCTCTTGGGGTTGAATGATGGCTGTAGAAGTGAGGAAAAGGATTAAAAACAAGCTAAGATCTCACTAGGTTTCCACCAATTCAAGATTCATTCTGTAATGGTAGGCAGCATTTTTTCTTATGTAATCCAAGACTTTTCTGTTCATTTGGACCTAACAAGGTAAATAAGTAATAAAAGTCAAACATGAAAGGCACATTCAAAGAAAATGCAGTTGTCCAGATTTATTAAGCTCACTTGATAGTGTTGAAAACTTTTTCTTGCTCTTATAGCTGTTATATTCTGTTGAGGCCTTCTTGTGCATATCAAGTACTACATAAATGAATAAAGAACCAAACCTTTCTTATGTGTTAATGGAAATGATGTACTCTAAAATTAGTGTGTCTGCTGTAGCACAGAATAATGTATACTGAACAGCTTGTTCTCTTCTCTCTAAATTGAATTTAAATACATATGAAATGTAACGGTTCTTAGTTAAAATGGACAGGCTTACTAATTCAGAGGGTGGAAACACAAAGGTAGCTCATTAAAGACAAACCAAGCACAGGCAGATAAATCACTACAAGGACTGGAGGAGTAGTATTTGGGCTGAGTGTATTTGGGTGTGCTCAGCAGCACGTACAGCCATGTGAGCATCAAACTTTGAAGGCAGCAGTGGGCAATGGGAATGTTTTGCTGGAAAGCTTTGACCTGCTATTTACTCAGGACAGGTTGTGGTCACTGAGCCTGAAGAAAGGATGCTGCTCAAGAAGGGCAGCCCAGGGCAAATGGAAGATGCTATCCAGCTAGCATTGCTGGATGGTCTGAAATGTTTTTGAGAGTGACTGCTAATACTAGGGAAAGTTGCAGAGTCACTAGAGATACAAGCTATGACTTCCTACCAAAGAAGTCATTAGTAGTCTATAGGGTAGGATGTTCCGAGTGAACTGCAAGGGGGAAAGGTCTGAGGAATCCCTGTTTGGAGGATCTAGACTGGTACAGAAAGGTTAAAGGAGATATTTAGACTCAGTGATGTGGAGACAAATGGAAAGCTTACATACTCTTTTTCAACCTTTTGCTAGGTATTTAAGCCTCCTCATACACCACAGGTGAGATGTTAGTGATCTGGGGCAGCTGAAGCCTGAAATCAAAGTTCACCTGTCTTCTGTAACGTGTGGAATAAGCGTCTGAGCATGCTCTAAAGAGTCTCATTGTGGGGGCTGTTGAAAGTCTTTCTGGGGGCTTGCTGAAATGTCTAAAATGTTTTCCAGAGAAGAACCTCAGGTAAAGCTCTGAAGGTCTTATTTTACTGCCTCTGTATGAGGTAAGAATCTGGCTAATGATACTTGATGCTGTTTTAAAAGTAAGGAATATATTATTCCCTTGGACTTTGTTCCTTACCTATTTCATTTATTGTGATTATGAGTATTTTGGTAAATTTGAGTTATGGTTTTTTTTTTTTTTTTTTTAAAATATCTATTGTCTTGGAAAAATAACTCTGCAGTGAGACATCGTGTGTATGAAATACTCTAGTATGCTAATTTAGGTTAAAAAACTTTTCAAGGTTTAGGTGTTTAATGTCAGGCTCATTTTACCGAGGACCTTGGGTAAAATTAGTGCTTTTGATGCTGAAGTGCTGATGCTAGATAGAAAATGTTTCTTTTGTGAGAAGTGTCAAGCATCGTGGTTTTAATCGAGCAATGCAATCTCTTAAGATTTTTTTTTCAATTGATGTACTTTCATCATTGTTTATGGGAGCTATGTGTACACTATATGATATCAGAAGTGCTTGTGTCTAAGAAGACAGGTAGTATTGGTGTTTCTCTACTGTAGTTCTGAAGGATCTTAACTATAGGTGAGCGAATGATGAATAAACTAAATGAAATGCTTTCAAATATGTTATCTTGAAAGCAGTCTACAAGCACAGTCTTTAGACCAAAATAACACTGCTGTTTTTGCTCAGTAAATGAGGATATTGTGGCTCTTAAAATGAGTATAAACACTGTTTACCTATTTTTCAAACAAAGGATGTATGCCTGAAGGAATGTTAGCTCTGGCTTTTAATGTAGGAGAAATGCACTGCATTGTTTGTTGTCTGCTGTGCTAGATTAACTCCAAGGCTGTTTGGTCACTGTACCTTACATTCCTCTCTCTCTTCCTTCAGCTTCTCATCTAACCTTAATAAAATCTCACAGACTACCACGTTATCATCTTATATAACCCATTTAACCTACTGATATTTTTTCTAAAAGAAATTTAATTTTCATCTTTAAACACATTCTTGATAGCTTTAAATAGACTTTCAACCACAAGACTAAGCATATTCCTCCTCAGCTTGTGCTCGCTTGTTCTTATGCATTTATTGCCTCTTTAGCTCAAAACACTTTTCTCCCTCTTTCCTAACTGTTATGTGCTAGCAAAGAGCAAGGTAGAAAGAAAAAGCCAGGAAAAAAATCTGAGGATAAATGAGATTTAACACGGACTTTCTGCGTAGCTGAAGTACCTGGAGCCTGGCTATCCTTTTTCCTCCTACTGTTGGTTACATGAATTGATTTGAGAGACTTATCCCCATGAAAGGGAATCACAGAATTTGTAGTGATGGGGGGCAGGGAGGGGGAAAGAACAACCTGAGAGAATATCCTAACAGGTACCAGGGTGAGGCTTTAGAGGCAACCTATCTGGTTAACATAGGGAACTTGGCAAGAGAAAGATGCTGAGCAAGAGCTGTATGTGAGATATGGAGGGGACAAAAGTGATCTTTAACTTGAACTCTGGGCCTTCCTGTGTGAACTCTGAATGTTTGGTGTTGTTGTCACTAAAGTAGTTTCATAATTTCAGCAAAGCTAGTTATAGTTTTTTGTACCTGTTTCCGGTAGCCTCCAAAGGAAGGGCTATAATGCTGTTTGTCTAGTGCTCTCAATTTTATCATAACCTTTGTCAGCACCTTTATCATTATGGTAACAAGATAATGAGGCTTTTCAAGTGCTGTCATTTCTCTCTCTCTCTCTCTCATCTAATGATAAGAAATGAGGCAAAAGCCCTTGGCAAGCCTAGAGTCAGGGTCAAAGCTAAGATCCCACTGCCTCCAAATTTCTGTGCAATGGTGAGGTGCTCCTTTTTCTAGGTGTATTTTATTTTGCTGCACTCTGCATGCAGCTCTGGGAAGGTGGCAATGAAATGAAGGGTATTTCCAGAAATCATTCTCCTTAATGGGATGCAATTCCTATAGATAGGAATGAATACATACAGATATGTATTCACCCTGCACGACAAGGCTGTGTGCTCCCTCGGAAGAGGAAGGAAGATCATCCTTGGTTTAAAACAAGATACTTCTAGTGAAGAAACCTGTATTATAGCATAAGCACTTGCATTACGAGCTTCAAATATTGGAAGGTTTCTGTTTTACTGTAGCACTTACAGCACAGCGTATACATTTTTTTTCAAGTAATGTGTTTTGGATGGGAAACTGATAAGAGGAGTCTAGATTTTTGTTGCTGTACTTCTGTTGTTTTCTACTTTCTTGTTTAGAAATAAATAAATAAAAGCTCTTGCAGGTAGTTACCATGGTTCTAATCCCTTCCAGTCCTAAGGAAAAGCTTTGATCTTCTGATGTACTCTCATGAGCTGCACAAAATAATCTTGAATAAGTTTTTGTGTTGTGACCTCCTTTCTTTTAAAGAGAGTGTTAAAGCTGTTTAGCTTGCTGGCCAATTGAAATCCTCTATGGTAGGTTCAAAATTATGGCAGTCAATGACTTCACTTGTTTGCTCTGAGTGGCCCTATTGACTGTTGGACTTATTGATGCTTTTTTACCCCTGTCAGTATCCATTATTTTCAGGCTGCTCTTTGAACTTTGTGATTTGCTTTTTAACAGGATAGTTGCTGTACTCTGCAAGATGTTTGTGTGATGCTACAGTGAAGTAAGTCTCTTTCCTCTTGTAGGGTGATTTTTGGGACAAGGCTGTTCAGACTGGAAAGTTTACTTTAAATTGAGGTTTTAGGAAACACTT
>JAUBOD010000445.1:3072132-3090552 GCA_032353885.1 Nothura maculosa | reverse complement strand
GGAAACTTTTATGATCTTAAACTTATGATTGTTTAGTTATAGCTGCAATTGCTACCACCATTAGCCTTGTCTTTGCTTTTGTTTTTCAGTGCACCACACAGGCAGCTTTTGGTTGTAATGCTTACGTAAACTGAAGTTCAGGTGCTGTTAGCAATGCATAGGATTTGAAGAGTATCTGTTTTCCCCATTCTGACTTTCTTGATGATCAGTGATTGTTGTATCTTGAGTGAGGTGGGGAGGATGAGGAGAGAGAGAGAAATCTATTTTGGAAATCCTACTTGGTGTTTCTAAGTTTTGACCTAGTCGCAGCCACTTGAAATAATGGCATTTAAAAATATCTGTTTTTGAAAAACACACACTCCCCCCCCGTCCCATACACATCACGGTATTGCTCAGCAATGCTTTTTGTCTTGCAAGAAAAGGGTAGGCAGAGCATTGTGTGTAAGCCTGGTACCACCTAGGTCCAGCCTCTTCCCTGTGACTCACTGCAGCTCTCGGTTTGATGGCATGGCTCATCTCCTCCTACCTACTTCCTCAATCTCTTCAGATGCTTGCTTGGCTCCCACTTGTCCCTGAAGGCCACTTCCATCTGCTATACCTGGTTACATTCAACTTGGCTCTATTCTGTCCTTTTGTTCTGTCATGTTTCTTATGTGATGGATGCTTAATACTCAGCTTGTTATTTATGTAGAGATAGAAGATATCCTGAATCTGTACGTGTTACAGTGAGTATTTTTGGAGTATGATTGGAGATGATTCCTTCCATACCAATATCAACACCATTTAGTTAATTCTTCCAAGCAGCAGGATTTATTTTGGGGCTGTGGGTGATACTGCTCATCCCCAATGCAGGAAGGACAGGGTAACCTCTGAGTGCAAGCTGCAAGCCACTAAACCTTGTTTTTTGACTCCAGTGCTTCTCTGAGGTATCTGTGGAGATGAGGCATTAGGGACAATATCTGAAGCAGGTTGTTAGAACAAAGAGGAGAAAGGTGAGACCAAACAGTGGCTTAGGACAGTTCTGCACAGGGATGTAGGACAAGGGAGCATTACTTCACCTGGAGCGTGTGTGTATGGGGGGGGTGTTACTGTCAATTTGAGTGGTAATGGTGGTAACAATTTGACTGCACAGGTAGCAGTGAAAATGAAGTGGTAAGAGCAATGCAGGCTTAGAGGTCATGGCACCCTGGCCGCACTAACAAATTCCCAGAGCTGCTAGCATAAGTAGACCAGCACAGCTCTGAACCAAACAATCCTAGCTTCGGAACTGCTGTTTCCTGGAGAATATGGGTATATCATTTTGTGTCCATCACTCCAGTTGACACTTAAAGCCCCATGCAATCTCTGGCAGAGAAGGGAGCATGGCTATGTTGTGCTACAATTGCAGTCTGAGCAAACCAGATGTGCTTAAAAAGAAGGAGAAAAAGAGAAGCACAGCAGGACTATCATTGCTGCTGGAGCTTCCTGGGAGATAAAAACAATCTCATATAGCAAAGAAAAATGAGTACCACCTTTACCTGTTTGGACATTTGCCTATCTAGATGACTATTCTACCATAAGCTCTAAGGACCTCATGCTTGTGGCCCTTCGTACCAGCACTTCCCTATGGTTCAGTTCTGAGCTTGCTCTGTGCTATCTTCTTTCCTGTACCCTTGGCTGGGATTTCAGGTCTTGGCTAAGAGCTTGCAGGCTGTATCGAATAGGTGCTGGAGATGCTACCTTGCTCTGTGTGATACTGTCCTATGGAATCACGCTTCTGTGAGACAGGGACTCCCAGTACATCAGCAATAACATAAAGGCAAGACATATGTATAAAGTAAAACATGGTGTAACTTTCTGGAAGAACTCTCCTACTTGTATGCAAGTGAGCAAGGTAAAATCAATGCCAATATAGGCTAAGAGAAGGAGCAAGAAGAAGGTGGGGATGTCAGGAAATTGCAGTATGCTCATTAACATATGAAGAGGGCTGTATTTATAGCAAGTATGAGGAAGGCAGCATGATCTAGCAGGCACTTAACATATTCATGTTTTTATTACACTAACACAGGAAGAGCTGCACACGCTTCGGTCATTCCTTTAAGAACAAGTGATAGTCCTTTCTTACCACAGATGCATCACTCGAATATGCTTGAGAAAAGACTAAGTCTGAGAATTCAGGAGATTTGAATCTAGCTGCTGACTTCCTACCAGCACTGCATACAAAATACCACTTTGCTTTCTGCTACTCTGAAACAAGAAAAGGTTCCTTGTAAGACTCGGATCACTTCCATCAGAGATCCCTGAATGATTAGTGAAAGTACCACTATTAGTGCTACTAAAATAATGTAATCCTCAGTTGGAGAAATGTATGGATCTAGAGGTGCGAGGAGGAAAAAAGCCAACCTTCTGGCACTAATTCTGTGAGTCTAGCAGTTTGTGCTAATGTGACCTGTTTTATGTACTTTTTGTATAAATGGTTTAGCGTATTGTAGATCTTAATCTTAGGTCTAAGAACATTGATTTATGGAGCTTCTGAATTGTCACTTTCATTTTTAATTATGTTCCTAAAAATTTAAAAGCTTTTATTGAACAATATCTATCACATTGACTGTCACTTTTTGTGGAGTAAGATACTTTTCTGTGCAAGAAAGACTGAGAATTTGGCTTGCATGTATCTGAAAATAAGCATGGAAGTCTCTTATACCAAAGCTGATAACCCTTTCACTTAAAAGGTTGTCTGTTATAACCTTTAGTTCAGGCATGATTAAATGGAAGCATAGAAAGAGCTACCCTATGAATTTCTACTGGAATTGCAGTAGAAATGGCAGGCGTCTTTAATGTATCTAGCCTTATTATGGCTTAAAACTGACTTGAAGGAGCAGTTTTTGGAGTAGTCATACTTCTGTGTGCCAGCCACGATAGATCTGTAAGGCCTGAGATGTGAAAGGCATGTGTTCATCTTAAATACGTGCATCAAAGATAGCACAGTGCTCAAAACATACATTTGAAACTGCTTTAAACTAATTTTTCAGTCCATGTTTTACAGATATGATAAGGAGCCAAGTCCAAAAAACATCTATTTCAAAGATTGTAGTCAGCAATAATTAATATTTAAAGTGGCTGTATAGCCATACATAGCCAACCTGCATAAGTGCAAACCCCAGTGGCTTTGTGATTAGTAGTTAGCCTTACTTCCAGCCTAATATATTGGTACCTTGAGATGTTATAAACACTACGTACTGTGAAGAATTATTCAGTGTGAAGACTTCATTTCAGAGGCTTATTTTTCTAGCTGAAATTTTTATCATAAAATAGCATGTTTCTACTTCTAGAGGAAGGGTTTTTTTTCCTGTAATAATGTTAAATGCTGATAACTTCACACCTCTGCTCCTTCCACCGGTGATGCTGCCATGACAAACTAGTACTGAAAAGGGCAGGATGTGACACTGAAGGTCACCATGGCCCCTAGACCTGCAGTGGGAATTATTACTGCATTCTGAGATTTTTTTTTTTTTCTATCAACTGGTTTCAGAGTGAAGGGCCATGATGATTATAGGTGTTTTATTTCATTAAACTTTTGCTTGTGCTTTCCTGGCTCTGTGAATTGTGTTGAATAAAAGATGTGATCAGTGGATCAGTTCTGCAGGCTCCTACATTTGCTGCCCCCTTCCTCATGGGTACTCCAGATGCACTGGGATAGAGAATGTGCAAAGCACGTATAGATTTTTGGAGCTGCCTTTTGCTTGATCAGTGGATCAGTTCTGCAGGCTCCTACATTTGCTGCCCCCTTCCTCATGGGTACTCCAGATGCACTGGGATAGAGAATGTGCAAAGCACGTATAGATTTTTGGAGCTGCCTTTTGCTTCCAAGGGCTGTCAATATGAAGTCATTTCTCTGAAACCTGATTGTATGCAGCTATTTTTCATATTTAAAAGGTTTCTTTGTTTTGAAGGGCTTTGTGAAATGCAAACCCAGATGTCTTAAATATTAGGAGATTTCACCTCAGATGCTTGGGTAGTCCTTGTTCCTCTCTTCCTCTTTTTCTACAAAGAGAAACTTACTTTCACTCCTTTTCCAGCTAACCCTGAACATCCTTCTTTACCAAGAGTCTCACATCCTCTGCACACCTCATCTCAGCACTTCTTGCCCTCTGGCTTTCCAGCCACGTGGGGACATGTCTGTGGTTGGTCACAGAGGGAAGGAGGAGCTATGGTGGGATAGGGCAGCATTTATTTTAATGTCATATCCTAATAACTCCTGTGATGGTGCTGTGTTGACTTCTACAGATTGTAGATGGAGAAGGGGGGGGAAAAACCCCCTCTCCTTGCCTGCTGCTTTCATTGCTAGTTCTCCTTTTATTCTCTAGACTCTAGGCTTTCTCTTAATGGCCTTTGAGACCACTGTACTTAAAAGACAAGGTAATCTGCCTTTATCTGGGTGACAGACTTGGATAGGTCCAGGAAAAAAGTAGTATTCTCAAGTCTGGGTTCACCAGATATTTAATGATTTTGGATTTTATTTCTGTTTCCTTAAACTAAACTAATGGTTCCCTTAAACTAAGAGTTCTATCAGTTTCCATCCATGATGATTACTATTGACACAAGCTTGGCAAAGTTCAGACTGAAGCAGTGCAACTTTTCTTGCTAGAGCTAATAGATAAACTCCTGCTCCCTTCATTGGGGCAGGGTGGGCTTTCCCATCTATGTAGTGCTCAGGAAGCACTGAGGTAAGAACTGCTGCATGCATGACAGACACAAAACCAGGGTGCCAAGAAAATGGAGCTGTGAGCTTATTTACTCTTGTCATAGCAAATTCGGGAACATATTAAGAAAGAGAGAGCAAGCTTATTCTCCTGGGCTCTGCAGCCTCTTTTTGCAAGTGTGGCAGGAACCTGTCTGTTAAAAAGAGTGGCTGAGGAAAGTATTGAAAGTATTGTATCACACTTGTATACGCATGCTTATCAAGTGAGCATGTAAATAGATATTTGCTTTCATTTTGCAATACTTATTCATGAAATGAGCATGCCTTTGCCATAGGTGGTCGTGTTTTAGATATTGTTAAATGCAGGACCGTGTCCTAAGGTACTTTCTCAGTCCTTACTCGGGAGAAACTCATATTAATGTTGGGCTAGAAAATTACAGTGGTTGTTTACATGCAAAACCATAACACATTGCACAAGGCTTTCCTTTCAAAAATGATGGCATTTATGTATCATCATACCAATGATAAGATGACAATCAAATGCACTTCATACATAAATCAGAAACTTTTGGACATGCAATTTTCAAGTCCACTGTAAGAGATCTAACCTTTTCATTCTTTTCAAACCAAAACCAGGATTTTGCTTCCATTCCAGAATTCACTAAACGGAGTCAAATCTGTTCTTTCACAATTGCTTCCCCCCACCAGTTACTCCTAGAATTGTACAACTTTTATGCCTTTCTAACAAACTTACAATAGCCATTCCAAACTTAATCCATCTAAAAAGTTGTGCTTGGGCTATAGTTGCTACCAACTAAATCAAATCACTAGGCTTGGAAAAGGAATTTGGGCTTTTCCAGGAAAAGCAAATAAGCTTGTGGCTAATATTCCAGGATATTAAAATAAGCCCCATTAAAAAATATTAAAAGTTGATTTTTCTGATTATATGTTCATCTATTTGATGGTACCTGGGGATTTTAATAGACGTGTTTTGATTTAAAAAAAAAAATAGCTACAATACTTGCTTCTTTCTTTTTCTTTCTTAACATACACAAAAGCAATATCCCCCAAAGCAGACTTGCACTCAGACATGAGATGGGAAACTTATGTTTATAAAAGCCATCTCGTTTTGCTTAAAGCAGAGATGTGCTGAGAAACTGGTACAGTATGACAACATTTTAAACACAGAGGAGATGAGATTTATCTGGCTGGTACACAATACGAAACAGAAATACAGTACCAATGTTACAGCATTATACTGAAACAAGCCACTGTAATTAGATGCTTTGAAGTCAAGCCTATATTTTCTTCATTTTTTTTTTCATGAATTATTGATCCCCTTTCTCATTAAACAGAATGGCAGGCTCTTGCAGCAAATGGACAAGTGACTACATCATTTATATAATCAAATATCCTCTGCAACCAGCAATAAAATATTTGTGTGTAAAATACCCCTTCTGAATTGACATGTCTGCAAAACCGATTTACTAATATAACCATATCCCTTTTGTCTCTAAAATGCGACTTTCCTGTACATCATGCAAACCAGTATTTTACATTGATCATATTAAGCAAAATATTTTCTCAAGAGCCTTTATCACCCATTGTAGAATACAACTTCTTGTCTATAATGAGATGTAAATAAACCATCTCACTTACCTTATTTTCTCCATCTCTGCCGCAGAGGCCTACAAGAAATCAAATAAAAGGAGCAAGTGAATGAAAGAAAACATTCACTCTGCAGATTTATGCATAGTTAAGGCTTTCCAAATGGTTCTCGGCAAGTGCCTACAAAGCGAAGGTAAGCGAACTCCACATCTGCATTAGCAGAAAATAACATTGACAGATTAAGTAAGAAATAATGCAGCACGCTGCAGGAACACTGTATACCCACGAGCCATGGGCAACAGAATGACTCAGTTGTAGCGCTGAGGCAGAAAATGGGGGGGAGAGAGCGCAGCAGCAAGTAACAGGTTACTCTGCCTCCCGGATTTCACTGAAAAAGTTGAAATCTGCTGCTACCCTCCGCACAGCGGGCATGGGAGCAGCCTCCTCCTGGCTCAGGAATTAAAGTGACTTCATCGCATGTGAATTTGGAATTGAATTCTTAACGTCTCACAGAGCTGACAAACAGAATGGACATAAGCATTTCATCCTTAGTGGGAGTTTGGAGTAATTAAATTGGTCTCCTCAAGTAATGCAGTATCTTGACAATTAGCATCTCAATGTGTGTAGGCTTTTCATTAACGCTTTAGTTGCCACTTACCCGAGTGCAGCTTAGAAGTGCAGTAACTCCTCTGTTCCCAGTGACTGCAGCTGCAGCCAGGCTCCCATTAACCCTTTGGTAGCTGCTCGTTACCTCCTTTGCCTTGACTCTTTCAAGCCTGGGACAGCAGTAAGTGGTAATTTCAATCCGTCTCACTACTCTTATAGAAGCTATAAATCCCTATCTATCCATAACACAGAGACTCGTTAATCTCTGACACTGTATAAGCATATGAAAAGCATAGTCTTGTTAACTCTTTGGTTTCTCTTTCATTATCTCATGCAGATCCCCAATAGCTGCTTTCATTTAATCTTATCACACCACTTGCATAGGATCTCATCAGTCCTCCTGGCTCTGTTTTACTGTAACTAAAAAAGGAATGTACAGAGCAATCCTGCAATCTTCAGAATGAGATAAATCCAGCATCACAGGATCTCTTATTTATACTGAAAGCATTGCCCATTAATCATGAACGCTTTAAACCTTATTGATTAATGACTAACAATCATATTTGAGTACAAAATAAATTAAAGATTAAAAATAGGGAAATGTAAATTTAATCAGCTAACCAGCCTGAAATTTGTCAAACTGCCTAATAAAACACCCCAAATGACAAATTGCTGATTCCTCGTTGTATCGCTCACTTTTCCTTCTCATTTACTTCTCATTTGCACACTAGATAAGTTGTCAGTCAGGCCAATGTTTGTGTGATAATTTTCAATGACATACATTAGGGATTTTAGGCAGCTGCAGGAAAAGCCCTCTTGGCTTTTCAGCACTTGATGTAATGTGTTACGCAGTCCTTGCATGTATTCTGGAAGCTCAGGGTAGTCTGTGGTAAATCCTAGATTTTGAGATTAAAAAGTTTAGCCTGAGAACCCTTGGTATTTCTAAATTAGAGAAAGCAATCTATTAAATCAACGTGTGTGCTGTAGTGTGTAGGAAATGTCTAGTTTAGGCTGTATAGTTTGGAAAAGGAAGGGGAGTTCTGTCTCCCTGTGCCCGTGAGGCACCTGACAGTCCTGCAACTGCCTCTGTCTCCTCTGGACTTCCTTGAGGTGAACTCTGAAAATGGGATCCCGCATTAATCATTGTAACCTATCCCCTGAGGGGAGATTGGATATAGCTTCCATATACCATTGCTTTGCCTTGGATAGTGGGAGTTGTCCATGAAATCTGGGTACTTGGGAGATCTGAAGAGCCTGTAGCTGTTCCTACAGTCATAGGCATAAGCAGGGCTCTGCTGTCTCCAAGTGCTTTCAGTATTGCTATGTGCATGGAGCTGGAGTAGTTATGCACAGTTAAAGTGCAGCCTGGAGATGGGCTGTTGTACGCTGGCTTTCTGGTTGTTCTGTCAACTTCTATCAAGGTGAGATAAGCAAACCAGAAAACTAAGCTGCAGTTAGTTCAGTCTGAACTGCCCATGTTTAAAGGGGGCTCTTCAGAGTCAAAACTAATTGTTCTGTGGGACAGAGATGATCTCCCCATGGGCTACTGGGGATGTTCTTCTCCCTTTCCCTGAGAGCTAGGATGATATGACCATCACTCTGCTGCTGCTGGGTGCCCTGTGAGCTCGGCACCCGTCAGGAAAAGGATACCATGATGCGGATCAGGGCTGTGAGAGATGAATACTCAGTTTCTGCTGCATCACAAGATGATATTTTATGGAGGCCAAAGCATGGTTTGCTAGTCAGTTCCATGTCACTGCTTTTCCCTTGGAAGTTTTCAGGCTATTTCATTTTCAGACTGCTCTCTGTGAAGGGTCCCTTCTGAAACACACTGCTATATTGCTTCTAAAGCTTATTCTAAACAGTTCTGAATTGACCACATGTATAGTGTCTTGTGGGACCTGTTTGAAGCAGAAAGATTGGAATAAAGGTTAGCATAAGGACTCAGTGCTACTTATGAGCTGCTGCTTTCTATTCCATGACTTATTTCAAGTACTTCTTGAAGTCTGCAGTGTGATTGAAATCATATGTGATGGGGAAGTCTTCAGAAATTTTTTTAAATTAAGGTCAATAATTATCTTCAGATGATATGTAGGATTATTGTTAGAAGCTTGACACTGGGTTTACAAGTATTTGAAGAAAGCAAGTGTAAGGCATAGAACTGATGAGGCACTGCTTTTCTTTGTCTGGAAGTGCTGAGCATATTCTTAGAGATTTCTTCATATATGTTTCAAAGCACCTCAAGACATCCCTTAAAGGAGTCTATAATTTGATCTATAGGAGTTTTAATAGAGCTAGAGGAAGTGTCCAGATGCATTTGCTTTGAAGTATTGAGTATTTCCGGTGATTTCTTAGAAAAGAATAAGAGCCTTTCTGTATGGAATTTGTATAGAATTGTCAAGGAGATGCAGAAATATTGCATTTAATTTTCTGCAATTGCTCTATAATAGAGGTTTTGTTCAGAAAATGACATGTTTGTGTATATCTCAGACCTGCTGATGATAGTCAATATCTGAAAGATGAAGATGTATAACAATTTATGTAGAGAAAAATCAGAAAGGTAAAGAATGTGTCTAACATCCTATGTCCCCATAACATTAAGGAAAACAAGATATGACTTTTTGTCCATCCTCAAAAGATCATGTCTACTTCCCTCAGTCATTTTAGTATCCCTTTTCTGGATCTATTCCAAGTTATTTCAACTGTACCTGAATGTGGACGATCAGAGCCATATATCGTATACCAAACTCCTTGTCAACATATCGTACAATAGTGCAGATGCTTCCGGAACTGAGGGGAAGCTTATCTACAATGTGTCCTAGACTTTTCTCAGATTTTTCCATAGCTGTCACATTAAAGACTTCGTTATTTTACAGTTCTACAATGCACTAGGTCTTTCTCTGCTGGCTCTACATGATGAACCCCCATACAGATACATGAAGTCTTTACTTGGTTAGCTTTGTGTTAAATCGCATCCTATTTCCAAAATTATGTTTATAAGTAAAACAGTTCTTATAAGAGTCTCCAAATTACCAGCAATACCTCCAAAAACCTGTCACTTTTATATTCCAGAAACATAAACTTTATTAGCAACTCCACATCCCTAATAAGTTTTTTGTAGCAGGATACATCCAAAAACTTTTTCCAAGTTCAGAGAAGTTTACTTTTTAATGCCTTACTTTTTCAATTAATTGAATTTTAATTCAGGTTAATAATCTTGATTTATTCTCCATTATCACAGAATCACAGAATAGTAAAGGTTTGAAGGAACCTCTAGAGATCATCTAGTGCAACTAGATGTTGTTGCAAAATGTCCCTACTGAAGCAGGGACATCCAGAGCACATGGCACAGGGTGGTATCCAGGCAGGTTTTGAGGACCTCCAGAGAAGGAGAATTATAGCAGTTTTAAATGACAATTTTGAGTGCTTTATGAAATGGTTTCTGCAAGTCTAGATAAATTAGGATACACTTGTCCATTAAGATAATTGATTCATACTAAACAACTTTTCTAAAACTATTTTATCCCATTTTTCCTGGACCTCTGTATCCTTGATTTTCTTGTTTCTACCTACCATAGAAACCTGTACCTGTGCATCCTTGTTCCTACCCACCATAGGAACTTTCACTCCTTCACCCTTCTTTGTCTTGTATTTTCTTTTCATCATTGGAATAGAACATTTAAGCCAGTACGCCCAGTGAAAAGCTTTGCTCTTGGGCTTTCTACTTCGTGTGCCAGATGGATCAGGACTCTAAGTGAAGGCTGCAGGTATGACCAGGACGAACAGACTTGGTTTGATCCTTCATTATCTATCATAGCTGCTGCTGTTCTTTACTCAGTCAGGCATGCTAAAATGATTGTCATGTTATCATGCCTACTGCTAGATATACTAAAGTATTGCTTCAATAATTGGACCACATCTAAATTATCCTGAACTTCCACCTGACTTTTAGTTATGCAGTGGGTCATCTTTCTTCTTTTTCTATGTGTATGTCTAAAGATCTCTTTACTGATAGCTTTATAAAAGTCCAAATTCACTGAAATCTTGTCTGAAAGAGTCTGGGGAACAATTGCAATAAAACAAAATAAAAAGAAACCTCACCTTTATTCTCATTCTATAGGCCTTAATTCCTCTATAGCATATACTGCATATTTAAATATGAGTCAAATAAGCCACAAATTAAATTGAAAGTGTAATGCACAGGCTTTTTCTTCATATGCTTGGGAAAGCATAACACTCTCCAACTGTTTTTATACAACTGTTTTTATCCAACTATTTTAGAATTTTTGTTTTGCTTCCTTGATTTCATTTTTGCTCTGTAAAACCTCAGAGACAGAATCCCAACAGGGGTAAATAAGCACAGCTCCAGTGAAGTCAAGCCTTGCTGACTTAGAGGATCTGCTCTTAAAAGGCAATTTTTGGGGTGTCAAACTGACTTCTATTATCCAGTATTCTCAGCTGGGGTGAGATACTATAATCCCTTAGAAAACAGTCCTGCACTTATTCTCTATGCTATTTGGCAAATTTTCCAGTGAAACCTAAGTAAAGACTATCCATAATTGGCAGCTTCCTGCCTTAAAATGACACTTAAGACTCCACTTGAATCATTTAAATAACTTCTCGTCAGTTAGATGATTTGACCCTGTATGTATGACTACCATGACTTAACTGATCTCCTACATTAAAATAGTCCATGTTGCCATCAATAGAGATGAGGACCCATTGTGCTAGGAGCTGTCGGAATATTTCTGAAAAGGAAAACCATTTTTTTAACTATCTAAAAAAGCTGTGTGGTTACTTTAATTTTTCTGCATCATGCCGAGACACAGCTGCACCTATGTTAGTGATAGTGGATTGATGAGCTATGTTTTCTTTACAGTTGTTCTACACTGTATGATGCCCTGGAATTACAAAAGGTTAAAAGGGAGAGGTGGAGCCACACTGCTTGTCCAAGTAACCCTCTGCACAATTCACCTTCAGCTAGCTTGATCTCAGGGTGACCTCCATGAGGTACCTCTGGAAATACTATAAGTTAATGGAGGCTGTGGAGCCAAAGGAAATGCCCTAACTAATAGAGTAACTGGAATTAGTATCTCTTAAACTAATATGCGGCGCTATTTACTGTGCATTGCCAATATATTTATGTAGGTGTTTGTATTACAGGCATCATTAATGGTAATTACAGGCATTGCATGAATATATTTAGTCACAGTAGTTGCCGTCTAAAAAGCTACTATTTGTCAATATATAATCTAAAGTGATACCTGAGCTTATTAGGATTAACTACAGTATCTTAGTGTGCTGACTCCTGTCCTAAAAGAGGTTTTGTCCTACTTACTAGGAACAAAACTTGAGTCATCATTAACCAGGATGAAATATAGCTAACATAGCTGATGTAGCTACATAGCTGATGTAGGTCCTACATATTTGTTTGTTTGTATCTTTACATCTCATGTCTCTAGTGGAGATATTTTCTTTCTGCATGTTGGTGATGGGAAGTGGGAGAGAAGATAGAGGGGGCAGAACTGCAAAAATCTTACATCCTACACTCATAGAGTTGCTTGTAACAAAACATGCATTTTCTGTTCCTTATACATCTCTCTATACTCCCAAAATGTTGAGAAGAATCACCTGTAATACAAAAATTCACCTTTTTTTTTTTTTTTTTTTTTTTTTTCTTACTGTGCTAAGTAGCTTTGTACATTTTTGGGGGTTTGTATCCGAAAAGTAGAGAATATAGGGAAAGGCAAACAGCATGCTAGGAGAGGAGGATAAATTTACTAGCAAAACTATGAATTAATACAATCATCTCCAAGCAAGGAGAAGATAGCTGGAAAGAGGAATCAACTATTCTATGTATTCAGCATAGAATAGGAAATGGGCTCACACTGAAGCCAGAAAAAGCAAAGCTAACAAACCGAGAGGGAATTTGCTCTCTGCTTTACTGCCTTCAACATATGTCAGTTCCTAAGGCATTGCTGCTTCCCAGAGACCCAGGCCCTGGGGACCTGAGTGAGTTTCCTAAAAATAGTGCGTTTGTTTTCATGCCTTTTGTCACTTATGAACTCATCTGTGGACAGGGAAGAATAAAATAAACAAGCTGCACTGATATACCCAGGCAATGTCATAGATATTTCCTTGAAAAGAAAGCCCAGCTTCAAAGCTTTCACATCTGTCACACAGTTCTGGTGGAAAACAATATCTGTTTATTGATTCACCGTCTCTTTTTATTCCATTTCCAGCCAATGTGTGTGGTGCTTCAAAGCCATGCCAGTCGTACTGTGTCTATTTCTGGAACAAAGGGTGTTCCCATGGATAAAAAGCCATGGACTATGATAGATCATTGAGATTTTGGTCTGCAGTTGTTTAAGGAAAGAACTTTACTTAAGCAATAAAAGAATGAGGCAAGAGAATAATATTAAGGAGATCTTTGATCTTTCTATTTCAAACCAGTCTCTCTCCACCAAAGCAATAGGATCTTCCTAATAATATTACGGATGAGATTTAAAAAGAAAAAAAAATCCTCAAATCCACAGCAAACTAAAAAAGAATTATTATGCCATTCAAAATCAAAGGAACTGGCTCGAGTTACACTTTGGCTTATGTGTCAGGAAAACATAAGTATGAGGAAGAAACGAAGGAATCTTTTGCTAGACGCTCTATCCATTGATGATGCTGGTTATTTACGTTATCACCAGAAGCCACTGCAAAGTCTGTTCTGTTCATCTGAGCCCCACTGATGTTAGAACACGTGCAAATGTGCACCTGTAAAACAGGCTTAATAAGTGATATACCTTGGTAGCTGTTGGCTCTTGCTGTGCAAGTTATAATGTGTTGCCAACTATCTACCTGAAAGTGAATATATATTTATATAAATACCTTACTCATCACCTAAAATATTTAATATTGCCACCAAAAGAATCTGAGGCAAGAGGGCTTTTTTTCCATGACCTTGAGTTTTAAGGGAGTCCCAAGGTCAGATGGTGATGCTATAAGAGATCTGAACCAATTTTTCAAGTCTAGCTGGTTTTGAGTACTTATTCTAACTTCTGTCCTGGTCACTTCCTAGGTAGTGTGTGAAGGTGATAAAAGCTCCTTTTGTCTGCACCTCTCTGCACTCCTGTATAAAAACCAGGCAGAGGTTCTGTGGTACAGTATCACATAGTAAATAAGGCAAAATATTTTCTAAGCTGCAGTGATTTTAGTATCTGTAAAGCCACAATGTTACTCTTCTCTGACAGCATTTCTCAATCTGGTTGTGTGATTGTAAGAATTTTAAGCGTAAGGTAACTTTTATGCCAGACTGCTGTCTTAATTGCTAGAGGGTCATAAGAGGTCTTTTCTTTCTATATTCACCATGTTCTGCATTAACATTCTTCTCAGAGGCTCTATTCTGTGAGTTTAAAAAAAGTCTGTTCTTACTCCTACACAAAACGTGGAATTGTGAGGTTTTACTGTGGAGACATTAAATCAGGCTCTGGAGATTCCTTTGTCGGAAAGGAAGCTGTATTGTTAAAATTACATCTGGCTTTTGCACGTGTCACATTTCACAGGAGCATTGAGCCTGTATTATCTAGTGGCTTTGCTTGCAGCCTTTCTTTACGCAGTGCTATTTTTAGATTTTCATCCTGTTGGAATTCAATAGTCTAGTTGTCAAGGCAAGAAAGAGGAGATGGCTAGGGTTGAATTTGTCAATGATTCAGCCATGTTCATTGCTACTATTACTATATACTCCTGCCCTAGTCAGGGACAAATACCAAATTCAGGGCATGCCATTGTAAAAAAACTCTCAAGTTTTGGAACAACATGTATCAGGTACTCAACTATAACTGCAAACCACGTTTGAATCATTAGTGAAGGAGCAGAAGGTTATTGGAAAATTTGGGAGGGAAACTGTGCTTTTTGTGGTAGGAATGACAGTCCCTCACATTCTGCCTTAACTGCGACTTTCTCTTCTTCTCTCCTCCACTTCTCTTTCCACATGCAGTTTCATTCAGATATGTTTACTGCCTTTACCTTTATCGCATGAAGGAGAGGGGAGTTTGACTGTTGTCTCCGATGAGGATAGAGGATAAGATCAGAATGCAATAAGAAATCAAGATATTTGAGGTTAAACAGAAATTTGGGTCAGAGTCTTGGGAAAGACTGATTTTAGTGGGTGACAGTTTGGGATTCAACACTGATGTTAAACTGAGCAACTGAAAAGCCAAGAATGAGACTTATTGTTAATAGCTGAATACATTTGTCATTGATATATATTTAAACAGTGCTAAAGAAGCATACAACATGTATGCAGTTCTGATCAAAGGTGTTATTTCACCTTATGTTCAATAAGAAGATAGCGGGTTAGTGAGGATTCTGAGATGGGTAGGTGCTTGGGAGAGGAATGCACTTGCTATTGTTGAAGCTATAAATTGGCCCTAAAAGTGCAGGAGCTGCAGCTTTGTGTATGTGCAGGCTGCTCAGGTCACAGCCTTGGTGTGTACAGGGAAAGGATACTGCAGTTCTGAGGTCAGCAGAACTCTTGCTCTGAATTTTCTTAAATGGGCTCAGTGTTTCATAGGCTGCCTGAAACCTACTGGTGCACAGAAGCAAAGTTTCTGGATATTGCACACCAAAGATTTTACTTTTTTTGATCAGTAAGAGTGACATTATATCTAGAAGATAGAAATACAACAATTTTAACACTTTTCCATTCTACAGAAACAAGACTAAATCAAAAATTTTAAATAATAAGCTCTAAACTTCACTTGTTTGAGCACTGTCTAGCAGGAAAACCTGATTATTACCAGTTTGCTCTTTGCAGTGTGGAAGATTTGCAGGACTGAAGTAACAGTCTCCTAGCAACCACAGATCCTCTAAGAATCTTCTCTTTTGATAATCCCCAAAATATGTTAATGCTACTAGATATTGCAAAATAAAATACTGGGGTCAATACTTAATAAAATAAGGAATTATGATTTATATGTTCAGTCCACAATAACATTGAATTGGTTTGGAACTGTAGTACAATTCTGATAGTGACTCAACATGATTTAGGTTGCTAACAGTTTTTTTGTTTTTTTTTTTAAATTAGATTCTTATTACTAAATCCCAGTAGTGCAAATGCTTATACACATAACTGTGTACTTGAGCAGTCCCAGTGAACTCGCTCTGAGTATTTATGTGTTTAATTACTGACTGGACTAGAGATTTAGCATCAGACTCTTAGCAGACAATATTTTAAGGACACTGCTCCTCTCTTTGTCTCCTGGTTATCCATAATGATGCATTTCTTATTAGTATATTATTCTTTAACAATCTGTTACGCATATGCTGAGAAAAGGTAGTTAGAGAATTTAAATCTTGAAAGCAAAGTTCAAAGCTCACATCCTCATGGGAGATTTTGATTCAGCAATTATCCTGTCCTCCAGGCATCCACAGAGTGCCTCGCCCCTCTGGAGTGTGGCAAATCTTTCAAGGTGCAGCCCTGAGAGCAGGAGGGAAAGAAAAGAGGAGCAAGCGTGTTAATCAATTCAAATGCCTACTACGAGGGACAGCTGCGGTGGTGTGCCAAGAGACATCAAAAGCGCCTCACAGATGTAAGTCAGCCTGGGATGCAGAAGTCTGCATTTAATGTTGAATCCCAAAGGATACATTCATACTGCTGCATTGCTATTTTTAATGAATGAAGCAAGAAAGACCATCTTTCCAGGCAGAACTTGTAGAAAACTGAACTCCCTTCCAACAAGACAGGGAGGAGGGCTCACAAATGCTTTTTCTTTTTTCTTTTTTTTAAACAAAGTCTTTTCCCTCAAATATGGTTTTCAGTAGAAAGCAAAGATAGCATTCAGAGAAAAATAAACTATATAAATCAGCTTTTCAGAAGTGCTGAAATTATCAAAAATGGTTTATCTCCCATAGAACTATGCTATAAAGAATGATCTGTTTCAACAAGGTGATGGTGATAATTACACAAAGGATAGCATTTCTCATTTAGCTCTACAATTTATTGTTTAAATCTCATAGTCTTATCACTTTGATCCTGATAAAATTCTTTAGAAGAGTTTCACTTAGGAGAAAGTAGCTCCTCCTTATTGCTTATATAGGCAAAGAAATAACTGATTGTGCTTAGGATATCTGCCTGACTTTATTTTTTTTTCAGTAAAACAAGAAGACAAAGCACAGGTGAAATGTCTGAGAGACAGTCAAGCATCTGTCGCCTCCAGAGCAATCCTGATGGGGTCTGGATTGCAGACAAGGGGACTTCCCTTCCTTGTAAAGCGCCTCTATTTGCAGTACATTGGAAGGAGCTGTCAGTAGTTTTTATCATGGAATCTCTATGCAGAGTTGCTGTAAAGTGGAAGGGGATTCTCCAGATAATGCATTTCTTTGTAATTGGCAGACAGGGATATGGCTTTTTTTCTTTCATAGTAAGACAAATAGGTGCTTCTAAATCTCTCATTTATTTTTTGGACTGCAAAGAAATATTGCAGATGTGTGTGCGCTTGTGTGGTGCTCTGCCATTCAACATCTTCTCACAAGTTGCTGCAAAGACACGGAGATCTCTGCTGTGTCTTGTCAATAGACTCAGCCAGTGAAGTGATTACTGCAATGGTCTAAGAGAAAAGCTACTTAACAAAGATGTTTGCATATATTTATTGCCACAAAGCTAGCTAAAAAATGAAGGAATTTCCTGACTGTGAAGGCAAGTTTTTCTGATTGGAAAAAAAAATAAAAATTCTCCTTTAATGCTTATATTGTCATGGTAAAATTTGTCCCCACCTCAGGGAATTGTGTGATTTCTTGTCATATGGCAGACATTATATACACTGTCCTCCTTTGCACACCCAGATGATTTCTGACCATATGTGAAGCAGTGCTATCAACTGGGGTCAGTCCTGTTCACATCCCAGGTGGCTGCTATTGAGATAATGAAAAGGCAGTGAAACATAAGTAGAGCGTACTAAAAGGCTACAGAGAGGAGAAGAATGAGGGGTATCAAATAATGATAGCCTATACCTGCAAATATGTCATGTTGCACTGATGAAATTTCTAAGAGAAGTATTACTGGATAAGGCACTGTTAAGGCAGTGCTTTGCTCGGCTAATAGTTTTCTGATAAATACCTGGCAAGGGTTGGTGGGGATCAGAGAGAATCTGATCTTTTTTAATGAACAGAGCTGCAGGGACACTGGTCAACTGCCCTCTCTCCTGAGGGCAACTGAGAAGCTGCTGACTCTGGGGGCTGATAGAAAAAATGTTTTTAGTAGAGGTCAGAGCAGACACTCCCTTGCTAAGTGGCAGTGAAAGAGGCTGAACAGCAAAACGACTACAGAGGGTGTCCCTGTTAATTGCTCCAAAAGAGTTTCTAAGGAGAATAATTATCATGGGAAATACAGGGAACTTTCTCCACTGTCATCACAACTTTTTCTCTCCCTTCTAGTTATTATCTCATGTGGGCTGTTCATTTAGAATGGTTGTGTCCATCACTCCTAAGGGAATGGTGTGTTTGCAAATCAGGAAGACTGAAGTAAAGGGATGAAC
>JAUBOD010000445.1:3039191-3056269 GCA_032353885.1 Nothura maculosa | reverse complement strand
CCGCCCTGTGCCACCTGCTCTAGGTGCCTGCTGGAGCGGGAAGGTTGGACTAGATGATCTCTAGAGGTCCCTTCCAAAGTTGAAGATTCTGTGTTATTTTATGCCCTCTCTGTGCTAGAATGTCTTGTAGCACTTAAAATCCTAATTTCCAAAAATTTCTCTAGAAGTGACATTCTCCCTACTCAAGGTTTTTTATAAGACGATGTTTGCATAAAACTGGAGCATTGAGTTGCTAGCATCTGGGAAGCATATTGCAGCATACTAAGTCATTCTATTGATCAGGCTTGACCTTGTTTATTTTGTGAGATGAGATAACGTCATGGCCTTAGGTGACAAGTGCGCAATTCCTTAGGATACATATGCATATTGTAATAAAGATAAGGTCAGTAATCAAGTAATTTGAAGCATCTTGCTCACAGAATATGTGCTACTGGAATTCTTTAAGGTTGTTGTTGTTGTTGTTTTATTTAAGATGTAAAAATAAAACCTTTCTAAAAAAGAAATAGAGCTTCTTTTCTTTCCCATAAAGAGGGAAAATCCACTTATAATATTGTATAATATGCCTCTTCGTGCAGGCAAAACTAAATATATGAAGATGAGACCTGTTTGGAGTGTTGATCCTCTTAAACATGCAACTTATCTTGACTCAAATGTAATGTTCTGGTTGATTCCAATCTCAAGACACTATGAAGTTGTTCAGGTCTGAAGTCAATCTCACAAATGATTATCTCAGAGGAACAAAACTTTGTCTTAGTACCAACAATTCTGTTTCCTCCTGGGACAATAGAAGCAGTATCCAAAGTCTTCTCAAAGAAAAGCATTGCTTGCTTGGGATAAATGCATTTAACATGAAACAGTCTGAAAAGCCAAAGATCAGTCTCTTTTTATGCCTGGTTTTCTTTCAAACATAATGTACTCTGGATCTGAGGACAATGAGACTTATTTCGATCCATGTGTATTTATCTCTGTTTTGATTTTCCCTTTGACAGACTTCAACAACCATACCCTTCCAGTCTGGAGAAACCCTTCATTTTGTGCTATCCTTTTATCCTTTTCCCATTTTTTTTTTGCAACCTACTAAACAACAAATCAGTTTATTTCGGCCTGCAAGTCTGACATAATCTTGAATTGTGTACACTCCCATACATTGGCATGGATTTGGAGGTTTGCTTTCATCTAGTTAAATGATTTGGCTTTCCCAGTTATTTAGACAACCATTCCAAATTTTGTCTCACATATGATGAAATTATTTCTCATGTCTATTTACCTGGGTACTCGGACATTTTATACCACTGCCATGCCTCATCCATCATATTTGGTAATTGCTTTCTGCCTGTTGGAACTCTATCTTTGGTCATTAAGTAGAGTATCGATTTCTATACTGCTAGCTGTAAGTTCTTCTGGATAAATCTACAGTAAAGATTTTTCTTTTAGATTTGATTACAGTTACAGCTATTTGCAATCTCATATGTAATTCTATAGAAATCTTCCTCAATATTTTGATCAGCTGTCTGAAGAGTGAAAGTTCAAAATCTCCTTTGTGGGCCTGAATCTAGTACAGACCCATCAAAAAAAAAAGCAGATGTGGTTGTGAAGATCTTATTGGACTTTAGTAAGCATAACAGACAGGAGACATTGTGACAGGATTTCTCTTCTGAGTCACTTTTTTTTTCTTTGTTTCTTAGATTCAGCTTTCTTAACCTTAAATTTTCAAGTCTTGCTCCTTCATGATCTTCAGAATCTGTATTGCTATAGCTCTGTTCTTCGTTTTTATATCTAAGCCAATGTAACCAACACTCACTTGTTCTCTTGTTCTCTCTCTCCCTTTCAGATTATCATCGTCCTAGAAATGATAACTTGGCAACTAACATGTAATTTTAGGCAGTATTCTATATGTGCATTCAAATGAACATTATACAATCAAATACTTTAAAAATATCTTTACAATAACCACATCCAAGGCTACAGTTATCCTTTTGCTTCTTAGTAGGTGAGGACTTACATGAAATAAATTGCATTCAAGGCAGAACTTTGCACATAGGAGTCTTAAATCTGCAGATAACATTGAATGTGATATTTTTTTCTCTTGAAACTCTCTCCTTATGTTGAGTTCTGCAGGCTGAGTATTGCTGGTGAGATAAAATGCTTGGTAACTAATGTGTTTAAATGACTAGATTTAGAGCAGGCTGATGCTTAAAATTGGACTAGACTAATGCCTACATTAACTGACTAGAATTATAAAGCAGTCAGGATTGTTTAGTCAGTGCTGCACTGGTTGGATGTTCTGATCTGTACCGTATGAGCAAGTCCACTGGAAATGATGCTATGACAGATGGCTAATCAAAATGTAAAAATAAATAAATAAATAAAATCCTGCCATAGGCTCTGTCTGCAGCCTTCTGACCCCTTGGCAGGACAGCTTCCACTGTAGAACAGTGACGTGACAGAACATGCAATTTCTTTCCATGTTTCATTATCTTTCACCCCTTCTGTTCTCCCTCAGGCTGTCTTTGATAGATGATAACTGAAGCATCCAAGGACATCCTATAAAATCCTAAGCTTGAGCTGTTGAAGATGGCATGAAGTTCTTGAGTGGGATGTTCTCCTATTTTTTTAATCTCCTCTGTGAATACAGACAACTTTTTGTTTGTTTTTAAATTTGAATCACCTTTTTAAAGAATAACGAGTCTTTAGCAGTTCACATTTCAACAGCATTCATGTGTGTATCTATTGTCTTAAGCAATAATTCCTGGACCTTTTTTGTTTAAGCAGGATTATAGCTATTTCTCTAGAGGCAAAACAATATAATGTGGCAGTTCAAGGTCTGTTAGCTCAGTATATCCTACACTGCCATGCAAGCAAAGAACAATCCTTTTGGCCTTCTTCATAGGTGGGAACACTCTTTGCTCAAAGGTACAAAGCTTATCATAAGAAGAAACTATTAAAAAAAAAGGAATAGTTTTGGACAACTTAGAAGAAAGAACTTCAGTGTGAAGAAATAACATTCTCAGGGCTTCTCAGAAAAATTAGGAATGAAATTATCAGACTAGATACATAACTCCAGGCATACAATCCATTGCAAGATTTTCAGGATGTTAGACCTCTCACTGGCACTAATTGACCATGTCTGTTTACTATAGAGATATATGAGCGAACTGTAAGCAAGAAAACTTGGCTAACTAGTTTAACTATGCTGCCCACTGAACTCTCTTCAGGTAAGTTGTCCTCCCTGGGTGTGCCTTGGCTGCTCATGTAGAGCTGGTTTGATTATATCTCTGTTTCCTTGCAATGCAGGAATATCTTTTTTGTTTGACCTCATAAAGTCTTCCTTTACTAAACTAGAAGGACTGGGAAGGACTAGAGAAGTGTATCCTATCTTCCCTTCCTCTTATAAATCCTAAACTTGTTTCTTCAGCTACTCTAAATAAGTCTGCCATGTTTGTTCCCCCATAGAGAAAAAAATCTGTATTCAGTAAGAGCACCCCACCCCGCAACAAGACAGGAACAACTCTCAAATAGTCACACTATTGCACAGATATTTATAATATATGACCCAAAGAAGTTGATTGAGAGAGACAGCTCACCATGCTTGCACTTCTAGGAAGAGAAGCTGATTTTCTGGCTGGCATTTCTTTGCTCTGAGAAATCATAATTTCTACAGGCAAACCAGACCTTGTTCTGTATGAAGCATCATTATCAAGTGACCCAAGAGAAGGACTTGTATCCAGAGACAAGGACTTCCCTAATTTGCTTTTTCGTGCTCCTGCCGCAATGTCATCACTTCTCAGGCTCTTTAAGTCTATCTCTCGATGAACTTTTCCATCTAGAATGTTCTCTTTCCAGCCTTCGGGAGACTTTCTCTTTATGCGCAGATCATCTAGGCTTCTCACACCAGATGGAAAGGTGTTCTTCAGTTTAGCAGCTCGATATGCCCTCACGCTCATGGGATCAAGCACTCTGAAAGTAACTTCATTAATAAATTGAGAGAATTTGAGTTTAGCTTCAATTTTTTCTTCCACAACAGACAGTGAGCTTGATGATCCTTGACTCACCACACTCAAATCAGATGCAGAGGAACTGCTTTTCTTGTGGTGCGTCTTCTTCTGCCTCTGGAGCTTTTGGCCAGTGTTTCCCAATTCTGCCGGATATAGAGAAGAATGTAGCAGTCCATGGGTTTTTTCACCCCCTTTCTGGCAGTGTTTTGATCGATGGGGTCGATAGCCTTCATCCTTATTTTTGCTTTTAACGAAGCTTTTAGCTTCTGACCTTGTGCTAGCCTGTAACTCGAAGCTGTCCTCGCTGGAGCTGCAGAGTTTTGAGTAGCTGTTCATTGTCAGGTTTCCAGTGAGTTTCGTCTCTGCATCAGTTCCTGCTTCTGGTACGGGTGCAGATGTGGATGCACGGCTTGCTCTTTCTTCAGTCACCCTGCCAGCCTTCTCTTGCTTGGCAGATCTTCTAGACACAACACCCTCTGGCTTAACAGGGGAAATGGAGCCCTGTGACAGTCGCTCCATTTATTCTTGTGTCTGTATGTCAGCTGGCGTCAGCAAGAGTGGCATTCCCATAAAACCTTCTCTGTATTTTAAGATAACAGGCATGTCTTTGGCAGGCATATTAGTGCAGCCACCACATTTTATCCCATATGCATCCCAAATTATGCATATGTTTCATAATTAGATCAATAACACATTCTCATCATTTTAATTAGCCATAGTAATCAGCAGAATCTATAGGACATGTAAATTTTCCAGGTTATTGAGTGCATACTGGATAAACATGAGCTTTCATTGATCCAAACAGCAGAGGATATATTCCTGTCTGTTGAACTGGAAACCAAGCTACCATGATGTAAATCAATTCTCACTAAGTAAAGTCCGGGTACTTCTCTTTCAGGGCTTTTTAAAATCCAATAGGAGAGAAGGTCATGCTATTCTGTCCTAATGCTACCAGTGTTTGCTGTTCTATTAGAAAGCTTAGTAGCAGATCTCTTGGACCCAGAAAGGAACTAATGAGTGTGAATGATTCTTGCTTTCTTCCTGCTTGCTTCTGCCATCATTTTCATTCTAAAGTAATCTGTAGAAGGTTTAAATGCAAAACAAGATGGACTGTTTCAGTACCATAAGTCATTTTGCAGCAATGACAGTGAGATCTTCTATCATTTTCCATGCCATGGGTCTTGAAATTTTTTATAGAGGGTAATGGTTTAGGCAAGGCTTAACTGTGAAGTGCAGGACTGTTATTTTTGCTTTGTGCATGCAAGGAACTAAAATGTAATCAAAATGAGGTTGAGGGTTAGAGTCTGGCTCTATAATCAGTCTGAAGGCTGGACTCTCTCCAATGATGTGCGACCTCAGGAACTGACCAGAGAATGAAACAATTATTTCAGAAGGTTTTCTTTGAATTCCGTTTCCTGGAGCAAACCAGTAGTTTAACCTTTTGTTTTGCTGGTAATAATCAGTCTCAGCTTACATCACCTTCACTGCTATCACTGTGGCATTCTGACCAAGGCAGTACAGCAGGTACAGAAGGGAAAGAGAAGGGCAAGAGAGCAGAATGACCTCCTTTAAACACTAGGGTGTGGGGACATGAGGAGGATGCTTGGAAAAGGCTGAGAAGTAGAAGAAGACAGGCCCAGATGGCAAGGGGGAGGGAGAAAAAGTCAATGAGGAGCAAATTTAAGTGTATCAAAAATAGCTGACAGGTCAGTAGGAGTTCGAGTTACAAGGTAATTCTACGAGCTTTTGAAGCGGACGTTGTACTTAGGTCCCTCATTACCAGTCATTTTGCCACTGCAAGGAATTTATTGTCTCCACACTGGTAATTCCAGGAGTCATTTAAATCATAGTTCATAAAAACTGCTGAAGTGTTACAAATCTCTCAAATTAACATAGTAAGTGCATTAATTTTGCAAATAACAAGGGAACAAAAAGATCCTTTTACCACATCAGAAATCAATTGCTCTTACTGGAATTACTTTCTGAAATGCTTCCATATTTTCTGTGGGACTGTGCCATACCAGAGCGTGTTATGAACATTATCTTGATCACTGAGAAAATGTGGCTTAAAATTCATAAAACCTATTCACACAGTTCTGTTTCTGCATAATGCATTCCTCTCTTAATTGAAGGTGAAATGTGTCAGTGTGCAGGGCTGGTGCATGTCACTATAAGGATTTTCATGACCTTTTCAGTGTATTTGTAGCACAGTACAGCACTATTCTCATCTTGTAAAGCTAGAATTTAGAGCTTTGTTTAGCCTCTAAACTAATGGCCTAATACAAACTTCTGTGAACTTATAGTGACTCACTGGAGCAAGTAGGATTCCCCAAAGACGCAGGGTCTCTGCTAATGCATTGCAGAGCTTCTGCATTCCAGGATCCATTAGTGCTTGGCAAAGTGCAAGTTCTTGGTTGCTGCAATTTTAATGGACTTTATTAATATTTCTGTTTCAGAAGCAGAGCAAGCCTCACTCTTGAGTCAGAATCTTTAATGACTTGTACATATTTGGAGAAGAGTGGGTTTTATTCATATGGTGTTGAGTGCACTTGTGCATGAGCAAAACTATGAGAAGTACGAGTAGAAATTCAACTAGCCATTGCATATGCATTGCCACTAACCATTGCAAATTTGAAGGTTGTGAATGAGATGGAAAGCTATGGTACAGCCAACAGATATGGCTTATATATTCTGTTGTCAGGAAGGAGTCCATTTGTTTTGAAATATGTCATTCATATGACAGTTATCATTTGCATATAAGAAAAGAAGCATGTCAGGATATTTATGTTTTTACTATTGCTTCTTCTCTTTCTTCAAATGATTTCTGCCTAATGTCTTCAGATCCTTTGTGCTTAGTGATGATCACGGCATATATGATGTAATATGCAATTAGTAAAAACAAAAATTAAGCTACATCTGGAGAAAAAAAAAAAAAGGTTTCTTGAATAAGACACGGCTGACATGGGAATGACTACAAATCTGTTTACATCTACACTTCTAATTCTTCCTTAGAATGGATATTATCAAAGTTGATGGCAACACAGACTGTTTAGTGACCTGTCTTAAATAAGTTGACCAAAATATTCTCTAGAGAGTGCTGAATCACTACAATTATTTCCACTAGTCACGTTTTTAAAATAAGAAGCTGAATATTAAATCATTGTATGCTTAAGAATTTGGATTTTTGAGACTTGGAACGCTTTCATAATGATTTGATATTTGCAATCTATTTTCCATATGTTAAGTGAATTACTTTTAAAAGTGTTAAAATTATTTTCACTTATAGATCTAAATCTCTTGAACAATTTACAGATAAAGAAAACTTTTCTATCTTGTGTAAACAAGTACGTTTGTGAATAGCAATGTATTGCTGAAGTAGTCTGGGCACTATTCTTGAAAAATATATCTTTAGCAAGCTGAATTAAGAATCAAATTCTTCTGTTATTTCTTGCTTTAACGAGCCTCAACTAACTGAATGTTTGCATGAATTTTGATCTTTATGTGCTGTCCTAAAACTCTTTTATTAACATTAAAGTATCTTAACAGAAATACTTATGTTTTAATTCTGCATTATTTTAGAAATGATGAGTGAAGTTCTTGTACTTAATCACTATGTCTTTGCAAGTCAATTGGAAAACAGCTGAACTATGTGACTGTAAATAGGATGTCCTTTATTAGAAGTTTTAATATTAACCTGTTATATGAACATTGATGGAAACCTGAACTTTCTTCTGTAGCTGCCATTACTTGTGCTTAGAATTTGGGAAAAGATTTTTTTTCTGTGCATTGATACACTAATGTGCATAATGAAGCCCTAATCAAATGAGATCTCTAGATATCAATAAGAGTCAAATTGTGATAACTCGTAAGAGAACAAGTACCAGGACTCAGATGGACTCACCTAGTGTATTCTTTTTTACTGTTAATGAAAGAATATAAAGAGGATAATATTGATTCTTTCCTACTAGAAACTAAGATGATGACTGAATCTGAAACATTTGTAAGAGTGATCACAGCTTAAATAAGACTTTTTATAATGATTCAGCTTTTCATTTGACAAGATTGATACGTTCATGGATCTGTCTGCTAAACTTGTTACTTAGCCAAACATATGAAGATTTTTCTAAAGGTTAATTTAAGCTTATTTATATTCTCTGTGTCATTTCACATAGACATTATAAGAAACCTGCATATTTTGTATGAAAATGAACAGAGTAGTTACCTCCCACCATGTATTGGTTGAGAATAATTTCCTGCAGATCACTGTCCAAAGACTGAAAATTGAAATCTTAGCTTTGTGAGAGATTAAAAAGTATACTTTCTTATTAATCCCTTTAATAATATCCTTGTTTTTAAACTTTAGGCAATTTTAATTTTTACTAGTAATATCAGAAAGAAGTGCAGGATATACATGTAGCAAAAGTGCTGCAGTAGGTTGTTATGACAACTGAAAGTTTCTTTGTGTAATGCTCTGGAAGATGTCATCATTTTGGGGTCAAAACAGACAACACTCAATAATTCCAGTACTAAAATGTTTTTATGTTTAAAAGTTTTTATATATCTACAATTATGATTTGAAAGAGATATTCTGCAAATTTCCTCCCTTTGAAAAGCTATAAACAAGTCTACAGGTGTTACACATGATGAGATTCATCACATTTTAAGCTATTAAATAAAAAGCAAATCATGCTTTTGAACACAGTCCTGGGGTATATTTTAACACTGAGTCCAGCATCTTTTCTACTTAGATGGACTCCAGGATTTTGGATTAGGAATTACGGAGTTTATTGTACCAATCTTGTTGCAACAAAGGGTGAGTCTTTCCACTACACTGCAATGGATTTCCTGTAAGCTACCTCTCAGTCAGCCTTTACATTCCCCAGAAATAAAATCTATGCACCAGAGTCCAACCCACTGGAGACAGTAGTAATTGCTGATCAATGTCTGTTCTGATGCCAATATCATCAATCAATATCAAAAGATTAGAAGGTTATAGAACACCATAAGTTTTCAGGTGTTCAGAGTGTATGGGATACCAAGTGTTCACAAACTAGGGAGTTAGATATCTACTGAATTATGTTAGTAAGAAAAAATCTCAGCAGAATAAGAAGTTATTCTGGAAAAGCATATTTTATATACATATATATAATACTATATATATACACATACACACTTCCCATAAATTCTCTAAGTTGCATCTTGTTTCTTTTAAGTGACAATAGAATATTTGTGCACATACAGAGCACTGTTCCAGTGAAGGGCTGTTGGATATCAGTCTATGGGGGAAACTGAGAACTTGGGAATGACTAAATCCATTAAAATGCAGTTTTCTTGGCTATACACAGTCATTCCCAAGTTCTCTGCCCTGCAGATGTAAAAGTCAATCAAGTACACAGTCCACTCTCAAAATAACTACTTTCCAACTCTTTCAGTACCCGTTGTTTTTCAGATATGCTCTTTCCTCCTTTCACCTTTAATGAAATTGTTATCAAACCTCATATATGCCTACAGTTTATTCTGGAGCATTTACTGAACCATTCTACTTCATAATTAAATATATCCTTTTATATTATTCAGATGTTCATCTCTGACTGGGTTTGTCTTATAAAAGGGTCTATATTTTCTTCTCTAGTGGCTGCCAAATACTGACTTGCTAAAAAGGTCTAGCCTAATTTCTTCAACAAGACAGAATCATTTCTTCAACAAGGCTTAAAATGCTCTGAGCATGGTTTCATTTACCATATCTCTAGAAAATGTCTAGTCTTAATTTTTCTTTCTTTTTTTTTTTTTTTTAAGAGACAATCTTTTGTAGTGGACAGGAGACAGCAGTTATTGTCTCTGGTCATTTTACCTCCCTAGACTCTCCTTAAATCTCTTTGGCAATCCTAAGTAAAATTCCAGTGCACATTTACTTTAATTATATAGAATACAATTTTAATATTCAAGGGATCCAGCTTTCTTCAGGACCAGTAGGTTCAGTTCCTTTATTTTAATGGGTGACTGTTAACTGCAGCTATTTAAAATCTTAAAATTAATTTTTCCTATCTCTAAAAACTGTTGAGAGCTGTTGTTTGCCATTGACTGTAATGGCAAAGAGAAAATTGTACCAAAGCTGCCAGCACTAAGTCAGTCTTGGTTCTCTTCAGTAATTAACTTGTTTGCAGTTGGAAGACTCACAGAAAATGTATTTATATACTTAAATCCAAGTCCATTAAAGCTGATTGGGTTTTTTTGTGTGGTGGTTTTTTTTGTTTTTTTTTTTTGGTGACAGCCTGAATGCTTTGGAACTGACTGTATGCAGTATGTCATATTATTGAAGATCCAGTTTTGAAGGGGCTTTAGTCTCGTGACATTTTCTACACGTATTACATTGGTGTACTGAGAGAATCCTATTCAAATATAAATCATAGCAGGGGAAAGAAACCTAAATATGATTTTTCCATATTGCCTTAGTTCTAGTCATCATAGGCCAAAACATAGGTCTTAAAGAAGTAGAAGGTTTCGATTATGTTTTTACAAACTTTATGATGTGCTAGACACTTGACTGTACACCTCAGTGTGTCTGTAAACTGATAACCACTTCCATTTCTCAAGCATATGATAATTTTGATCAGCAGGAAAATTTCAGGGATGAATTAAACTATTGTCTCCCTCCTGAATATACTTCATGAGTATTGACAGCCTTGGTATTAAAACTACTTTCTGTATCTTAGGAATTAAGTGCTCTTGAAGTATTTACCTCTTCCCAAGAACAGCAATAAAAGTGATAGTTTTCATTTGCCTGAAATGGCCTGGAAAAGATACTCTAATGTCTCACAGAACAAAGACTTGTGCATCTATGAATCTATCTGCCTGGTAGACTGTGCCTCCAGCCTTGAATCTAAATATAAAAATCTAAAGGATTTAAGGCAAATACTTATCTCTTCCAACTGCCAAGTGACCTAACACAGCACTGCAAATTGCTGTGCCACCTTGTATTCACACAACTGCAAGTCTGATTCACTTAATTTATAGCTGAATAATAGATGAAGCTTGCTAAGCCTGTAAGTAGTATTGAGTATTAGAAGGAGGGAGGGTTTTTAGCATAGCATAGATCCTGAACCTCAAAATGGAGTCATTGTTCTCTGACAAATGCTACAGCTGCAAAAATAAACCTAGCCATCCCTGTTTTACATGCTAGCTATAGCGTAAAAGTGAATTAAAATTTATAGAGAGAAAAATACAAGCTTAAAATGTTTTAACAAACTGTTTTTAAATTATTTTTTCTGGCATTACAACAGAGGAAAGGAACCTTTTCATTCTACATGGGTCCATACTATGTTCAGCATCATTCTATCAGGACACCTTCCATTGCTTTGTAAGCAGCCAAGTATCAGTTCTATACCATGGGCTGCTTTCTCACCTAGCAGTAGAAAAGTGGACTGTAGGCACATTTTGCTGCTCATAGTTTGCTCAAAGAAATGTACCAGGCCAGTGAAGTATTAGATTGTAGGACATTTGGTAGCATTTAATTACTAGGAGAGTTTTGCCTTTCTGTCACCTATGAAGACAAATTTTACTGTTGCTGAGAAGAACTAGAGAAGTGAAGCTGTGAACTATAATCTTTTTTCAGAGACTTTAAGTGATCTTTTATTTATCCACATTTCAAACACTAGACTGCTTTGAAGAGAGGTATTGAAAATGATTTGGAGGCTGATGTACAGTACTGAGAACAAATCTGAGGTCCAGCAGAACTCTGGAGCAGATACACTATCACATTTTCTCATGATAGGCATTTCCTTAGCATTAAAAGCTTGTGCTATCACCTGCTTGAGAGGTTGTGGTTCTCAAGCAGGAGAGAGGGAGTTTCCAAGTTGCGCATCTGTGGGTAACTCGTTCTTTGTCAGATTAACATTTGGGAACCAGCTGCAGCCTTGTACCTCAACTGTGACTGACTCTTCAAGACGCTTTATACCCAGTACCATCATCATCTTTCCCTTTCTTGAGTTCTGTTCTAGCCCTCTGCTCTAGGAGCTGGTTTTCACAAGCGGTGCCATCCTTGGAGACATGATGTAGGCTTGGGTGGAGCTGTATTTTACCTGCATTATAGTAGAACTTGAGCCTGTGTTTCCAGGCCACTTTGGAACTGCATGTTGAAAAGATCCTGCAAAATAACTGATTCTTCTGAAAATACATGTGTGAGGAGACTCAATTTCTTTCTTTGCTTCTTGAGCATTTGTTTTAGAGAGTGTCAAATGCTTTTAGTCTATTTTCAAACCTCTTGTCCTTTGAGATAGGATAACTGTATCATGTAGCTTTCTAAATTTGGCATACAATTTTTTTTTACCTCATTTTACTCTCCTGTTTCTCACTTTCTCAGCCCCTATATATTTTATTTTTCTTTATTATTTGGCAAAAAATGGGGAGAGGGAAATCATAAAAATGTTAAAGAGTAGAGAGGAAAAATTTACAGATGAATGGAAGCTTTTTTTACTTTCTTTTTCATCAGATGGAATTAAAATAATTTTTCACATTTTCAATCCTGTTCTGTTTTGAAATTCGTATTTTCTATACCAATATTGTTTTGGTTACTTATATCTATTCTTAGTTTGATGGTGAGTTAATACTTGAACTGCACTCTATATGGCTTTACTGTGCCTAAAGCTATATAAAATCAATTTTTGATGTGATACCACCCTATTGGTGAATTTAACCTATTCAAAGTGCATCCTAGTGATCCCTCTTTCTTTCCAAGAGCAATTGTATACATCTTTCAGTACAGCATCATTTTCTTGTCATCTTTTTTACATCTGCGGTAGTATGTAGTTCTACTAATCTTAAAAATAGGAGTTTAATACCAGTAGGAAAATATTTGTCAAATGCATAAGCCACGAAGGAATAAGATGTTGCTATGATACTTTATTTTTTTTCCCCTGTCTTGTGAACCCATTCAGATTAGTGAATTACGCTGTACTGAGCTGTTCATTGCTCATAGTTCTTTATTCTGGATCAAATCACTGAAGGGCCACCAGTAGGTTTTTGGAATTTCATTAGGATCAAACTTTTGGAGGATTCACAATAATAGTAATAGCCATGGGAAAGCTAAAAGACTCAAAGTTTGTTAATGGTGTTAATTTCTAGTGATGTTTCCTTTAGTCTTGTGCAGAAGGAACCCTAAATTTTTGCTAATTGCTGGCCTTACTATAATTATCCATCTTTGTCCTGAGATTTTGCGGTAAATTTGGGAAAGGCTGTGAGATGTCAAGTTAGAACTCTTATTTGTTGGCTCCTAACTTATTAGGCTATACAGAGCTGGTCCTAGTAAGCTTTCTGCTGCTTGAAAAAGAAGTGTTAGTTATGGTAAATAATAACAAACACAGTATTTTATTCTCTCTACCCTCTTTCTTTATAACTCCACATGCATAATCTGCCAAAGACTGCCTGTTTATATTATACAGCAAGAAAGGAAATGGTTGGTCCAGTTCCATGCTTCAATAGGTCCTGGGAACATTTCCTTGAAAAAAAAAAGCTTGCCTGCCTATAAATGAGTTGGTTTGGCAGTATGCTTTTAAATGTGCTGTAATGAATAATCTGAAAATAACTGGGATAAATACATGGTAATTTCTTGGCCATTGGTATTGTGAAATGTTGCGGGATGTATATCTTAAACTGGAGGATGATGTTTGGTTTCTTTGCTGAGGATTTTAATTGAGTAATTTAAATTTATACAGAAAATTTTCTCCTATATAAAAGATTATTATAAATTATATTATTTGGAAGTGTAGAGCATTTCTGTGTTAATAGTTTGCAGGATATATATAAGTAGCAGAGTTGTAGTGCTTCAGATGCAGTTACAAGAGGTTTTGCCAAGTGCTGCACTCCTGTTTGTTTGTTTGCAGAGTTGCATCTCGTATGAACTGGTGCTAAGCAGCTAGGGCTAAATTTAAAACAAAAATGCTTATGTGCAAATGGATTTGTGTGTATTTGCACATTGACTGTAAAAGGAAACCTTTAGGTTGCCTGTCCTAACTCCTTTCTGCTGCAGCTGTTGCAATTCAAACATGAAGTAAAAGACTGTGGGCTGTTTTGTTTTCTTCAACTCCTGTAGCCCCACCCTGTTTCATTAAAGAAACATGTTCATTTGAGCTTTTTAAATACTCTTGTAGAAAGCATGCTACAGTATGTGCTGTGTTTTGGTTAATAATACATTCAGATTGTTTCTCATGGAGACAATTATTTCATCTACACATTTTAGGTTGAAGTGTGATTGACTGATACTTTGTATAATTATCCAAAATCATCTATCATAAATATTTTCCTTCAGCATTTAGTACAAAACTAGACTAGCTTCAATGTATGCATATTAGCATTGTTAAAATTATTAATGCCACCGTATTACTTTTCCTCTCCTAAATATAGAAAGAATTTCATACTTAATGACCAGTAGTGTGTTAAGGATGCATATTCTAGTTATGATGAGATCAAATAGGCATCTTTTGTGATGTGCATTATGCAAATAAAAGATGCATAAATTGTCATCAAAAAAACCCACATTATGACAGTAAATTATAAATTATTCCATTAGCTTCTAGCACTGTAGCTATGGGAAGCTTCATCCATATAACTTGCTGTCATGTACCTTACTGTGCTAAATATTTCCTTTTTTAACAGTAATGTCTGCGAAATGAAACAACAGAGCATGTTAATTCATGTTTAAAGCCAGCAATTCAGATGTCATATTGCAGCAACACCAATTTAATACCAAAGTCTTCTTTGCTACCTGTTATACATTTTAAATGGAATAATAAAAAAAAGACATGCTGATAAAAGGAAACAGTACTTACTTGAGAAGGATTCTGCAAGCTCTGTTCTGCTAGTCCACAGACTGAAATGATGGAGCCAGATTTAGAAGTAGCTTATTAGGTGCATGCTGCTTCAACAGTTACAGCAGTTACAGTTTTTTTCTTTCTTTTTTTTTTTTTTTGAAAAGCAGGATCGTTTCATTTAATGAAGCCAGCAAAGAATGATATGCTGTCCAGCAAAGAATGATATGTGAGAGCATAAGCTTGCATGGAAAAGTCAAGCAATTGCTAAACATCTTACCATGTTACCAAGGGTCATTTGCTATCAACCTGCCAGTGCTTTTCCCTGTAGTTGCAAATTTAATGGCATCAAGGGAGGTCATGGCATGTCACAAATATGGGAAATTACTGGTTAGCCAGGTACATTTCTGACTAAACCAGAAATGGTTTAGTCAGTCAGTACTGTTTGTGAATACAAGTAGGTAAGTGGGAAGAGTCAAATCCTTCAACACAAACATCTACTAAATTCCCCAAAGAAGAGGCAAGGTTCTGGTCCCAATTACAGTGCAGTACCTGGGCTCTCCTCGGCTCTCGGTATATGCTACTAGTAGCCCTGATTAAACAGTGTAGGAACTGCCTGATGTGAGAAAATTAAGCATCTTGATATGTGATAGTCTTTGAGTAAAATTTAAACTATCGCTTCTCTTTTGATGTATTTAAACTGTGGGGACATATAAATGGGGTATGAAATTATCCATATATATCTATAGTGTATATATAAAACCATACACACTTTTGAAGTCATAGTAATGTCACCATTTAAAATACTTGGCTGTTTTGATTAGAATTTTACCTGTGCAAATCTCAACAAAAATATGTACTGATGGTCTGAATGGTATTGAATTCTGCTTGCAACATTGCACTGTAAAAAATGTCATGGTTCAGTTTTAGCCCGGCTAAACTATGCTTAAAGAATTGTAAACTAAGTTTAAAAATATTATCTTGAATGCTTAAATACCTTTTATTGTAAAAGCTTTTTGTCCAAAGATGTTTAAAGATAGCGAGGATTATAACTGAAAAGTAGATTTTGCATTTGCTCGGGGGAAATTGCTCTTTCTTTGGCTTATCTATCAGAAGGACAGTGCCTTTTGTAAAGGCAAGAGAGATGAAGTGTGTTATCACCCATGCTCTGTGTCATTAGCTCAACAGCCTGAGATGGAGAGATTGGCAGTGGTTTGCCACCTGTGGCCCTTAGCTTGGGAGAAAAACATTGAGTGTGTAGGGATGGGAGTTTGGAAAAGGTACCACTGGTTCCTTTAACACGTCATGATGCTGCTGTTCAGGTTCCCACAGGCATCTCAGATGGAGCAGGGAATCTCAGGAACTTCCCCTTACAGCTGCTGCTCATCAGCGCTCTGGGGATTTGGGCTTACACTCAGTTTTGAGCACTGTGTAGCATATGAAGGCTGGCCCACCAAAGTCTTGCCTCCCTGAGAGGCAGATCTGCCCGGCCTGCTGGATGACGCTCTGAACGGCAGCACCTGCTTCTCAGAAGAAGCCGCTAAAATCCAACATTTGTCATTTCTCAGAACAGCAAGACAACGATGTGCAACAGATTTCTAATTGGTAGTTCCTGACAACTTCAGCGCTAGAATAAATCCTGTAACCACTGGACCTTGCTACCACATCGTTGTTTTAGTTCCCATTTGCTTTTCCCACTGATTGGCATAGAAAGTATTTGACTGTTCTCTGGTCTCAGCTCCATTTTGACATTTGCAACAGCCCAGCAAGGCCACAGCAGAGTTTTTTAGCTAATGCTTTCATAAGATCATTTGACTAGCAGATTTTTCCCCTTGGGCTCTGTTATGCCTTGAAAGCAGATTGGTGAGACATAAGTAAAAAGCAAATGGACAGATGTTATATACCACGACCTCCAAGACTTGTATGGGGGTGGGGAGGTGGAGATCATTGTATTTATTATGAGCTTTTTTGACATAGGAAAGGAGATATGATTTTATTTATAGCTGATGATTTAGATACCAGTACATTTTAAGTTGGAAGCTCAAAGTGGCAAAACATTATCCACCCCTTCCCTTTTGTTCTTCCTCATGTAAAGACTCTTTTCCAGTCTTCCATGATCCATTCCAAATTGTCCAAATGAAATTTCAGTTGCAATTCCCAAGTTGAAAACAAGGCAAGGCAGATAAATTTCTTAAGCTAGAAAAAAATGCTTTCCTTCTACCTCCTTTTCCCTTCCTGTATCTTCTTGGCCTGGTTTTCTTTGTGCACACTGTGCAAGGCT
>JAUBOD010000445.1:2995722-3024106 GCA_032353885.1 Nothura maculosa | reverse complement strand
CATTTCAGAAAGACAGCAAAATTTTGTATATTTAAGATATTTTCTAGTGTTAGTAATGAGAAGCTAAGATTAAGGTTTGATTAAAAGTTATATGCCAGCTATCAGTTTTGGGAAAGAAATAACTTCTGAGAATGAACTCAAAAAAAAAAAGGCGTACTTTTGAAATATCTATAGTGCCCTTATGTTCTTTAACTACTTTTTTAAATTTGACAAGTGTGCCTTTGTCTGAATGTGAATTTTTCATTGCCTGCAATGTGTAGAATTAGCCAATGTGTAAGTCTTTAATTGAAGTCTTTATCAACTCAACAGAAACTTTTATTTTATCAGCTAATATGGCCATATATTCCATAATGATTGAACATAATCAAGCTTAGGGCTACAGAAGTACTCTGAACTTGATCTGCAATAGATTGTCTGGAGCAGGATAAGCAAGGACATTAAAGCACAGAGCAGGGAGCTCTCTGCCTTTCACCTCTGTGGCATCTGTGCTAGCATCTGGTGCAAGAGGAGAAGCAAAAATTCCTTACACAAAAGCATATAGAACAAAAGCTGCACTGCAAAATGGAAGGAATGTGGAGGAAAATGTTCTGATGAAAGTGTCATGGTGAAGAAATTAAATGAAATGGTAATTAACTAAATTGGGAAGGAAATGAACTGAAAGTGCAGGAGTTAGGAGCTGTACACCTACAGGCAAAGAATGAAGGACATAGAGATTTGGATAGAGAGCTTAAGGAAGTGTGGGTGGTAGCAAGAGTGAGTGTTGGTAGAATATCTTGAAAAAATTAGGTTATTTTTCACATGAAAATAGGGCACAAAAATATCTGTTTATTCCACCATATCCAAATAGGATATTCCAAGAACCTGATTTTAGAGGAGTACTTGGAATTAGACAGCCTTTTGGCTTAGATTTCATTAGTTTTGGTCACATTTGTAAGCACTCAATACACCTGTAAATCCAACCTGACAGTGTTTGGCTGCATGCTCAAAAATGAGGCATTTTGTGTGACAGACACCCTGTGAAACAACATGCATTATAATCTGAGCTTTAATAACATGATCACATAAATTCCTACAGGAGGATTTAGTTCTGAAATTACTGGTGATTTCTCATGCTTTCTGCTGGGCCTTATAGACCTGGTGTTCATATAGGCATGCATAAATATGTTTGTTCCTTGTATCAGAACCTTTTATCAGCCAGTTTGGTTAAGCTGATCTGGTTTGTAATATAACTGCATGGCGTATATACTTTTATAATGGTAATTGTGTGTCATTGCTCCATTAACCTCACCAGCCTGCGCAACCACTTTAATGCTGTCCCCAGTAGCCAGAGCACAACTGTGCTTCCCACTTAATGGATAGAAAGAGACTGTCCTCACTATACCTACTCAAAGAGGTAAATTCTGAGGATTTTGGGTCACCACCTGCTGGTTGGAGATGCTGTGTGTCCTCTGGATAAAAATTAACAGAATGAGGCCAAAGCCCTCCATGTAAATACTCAATTAGCTCCTGATGTGAGCAGAAGTCACAGGTGACAGAAACTGGTGCTCTAGCAGAAAGGGACATTATTTTCCCCTCTGCCTGAACAGAGGTGAGCCCTACCTGCCACTCTCACAAGCAAGGATGAGGAGATAAGAGACTTTCTATAATCAAGCCTGGATGCTTGTGATTTGATTTTGAAAACAGGCTTATTCCAATCCTTGAGCCTAAATCAAAACAAAGCTAGGGTCCTGTGGAGCTAAATGGATTATATTGTCACAACCTCCTGTTCTAGCAGCAGAACTCCTTGAATAGTTTTTTCATGATTTGATCCAAGATAAAGACTCCTGTCTTACTGTTCTTGTGTAGCACTTCCCGGTGTCTATAACTTCAGTATTTAACATTTCCAAAGGACACTTGTACCATTTGGTTTGTAGTAACTTTTTTTTTAATCTAGACTCTTACAGATAACATTTTTTTTTTCCTGAGAACAGTATAATATTATAGCTCTAGAATCTAATAATGACTAAACGCTTTAACCACACTTATCCTTTGGAACATTAGTGGTTTCTTTCTCAGAATCTCAGACGTTTCCTTGACACTTTTGGGTCATATTAAACTGATTTTTTTTGAATTTTTTTTTTTACCTGCAGCTGTTTTTCCCCCCAAACCTTCTGTTATCATTTTGAAACTGCTATAATTAAAGAAAATCCTGATTCTATGTCTGTTATTTGCACCATCATTATGATTTAGATTTGTAAAATCCCAGTAAGTCAAGCAGTATACTTGGCAAAGTGTTAGATTGATTTTTTTTTTTTAAAAGAACAAATTTCCTCTCAGTCTCTTATTTTTTAAAAAAACTGCACAGTTGATTCTAGTCCTTGCTTTAGATTTTCTTTAGATTTTTGTTTTTATTTTGTTGATTCATTGTTAACCAACTCCTTTTTTCCTTTTGATTCCCAGTGTCAAAAAATCTACTATGTCCTCTCTGTCTTCCTTTCATGTGAAAACATCCAAGTGAATGGTTTAAAACTCCTTTGATATCCAGAATGACATTTTTCTTTTACAGCTCTTTTGCATTAAAGTGATTACACAAGATATAAGGTAAGAAAGAAAAAAGAGTTTGGGTTTGGCTGCTGGCTTTTTGTTTTCTTTTTTTTTTCTTCTCAGCTCTTTTCTTCATCTCAGGCTTGTGACTTTCATTTTGATTTTGCTACAGTAACTATAGGAGTAGTGATTCCCACTAGCAAAATACATCACATGTCTTTTGTATCAAACTGGCTAATGCAGAAAGAAACCTATATTCTACTCTTGCTAAGGAAGCTTTTTTCTAACTCTTCCCAGAACAAATTGGATATTTTACCTGTTTTTCAAGTATTAGTTGTTTTTTGTCATATGCCCCTGTGATGCTCCTCCATCCTAACTAGGGCCTTTACCATCTCTGACCCTGTCATTCCTTCCCTTCAGTTTTCTGAAAAATCTGCTCTAATGATCAATAAAAATGTTTCCTGATAAGTTTTCCCTCCCTGAAAATAAGTTTCCAAACTCTTATAATTCCTAAAAGTATTCCTTCTCAGTACAGTCCCATGAGCTAAAATAACTCTGAAATTACACACCTTTCTCGCAGAGAAAGGGCTGAGTACAAGCTGACTCAAGCAGCTACCAGTTGGACTTTATTTTTAAAACTGAGTGTGATATCTACCAGATTTGTGGTACAAATGTTCATACCCAAATCTGTCTTAGTTTAGTAGTGTCCTGAGTGTTTTTAAAATCTATTTACTGTCATTACAAAATCTTATGAAGGAAAAGAACTCTTCCCCAAATTTTATTTGTCTTATATTAATATTCATGATGCTTTGCAGAACAAATATGAAAATTGTTTTCTTTATGGTCTTTAAATGAGTATGATTATGTCAGGAATGATTCACAAACATGCGAAGTTTTTCCTTTTGCCAAGCAAGGCTAAGACGCCTCTGTCAGATTTTTAATCTGCTTGCTCTCTTTTCTTTTGTTGTTGTTGTTTTGTTTTAATAAATGATGCTGAGTATTGTACACATTTTACAAAATGACAGAATCACTGAATAGGAAAATTAGCTGCAATGTAAAATGACATTCAAACGATTGTATCTGTAGGATAGTTAAGGACTTGAAAACTAGTGCTCCAAGGCTAGATATGACTTGGAATCTAATTCTCCGAGGTTAGGTATGAGGGGCTGTGACTTATTTTTCACTGTGGAGGGATGCAAAGTGTCTCCATTGCTGTCTCTTCCTGTAGAAGTCAAGTCAGCAAAACCATCCAGGTAAGGGATGGCCAGAATGGGTGGAAAGGGACATTTCACTCATGTCAGTGAGGAGGAATGAGCCCATTCCTGCAGTCTGGACTCGGTAGCCACTGCCACAATGTGCAAGGAGCAGCATTTCAGAGGGCAGCGTAATGATCCTTTTATATTGCCATGTCTGTGTATGACCTTTACCTAACGTATAGCTGGATGGAGCGATCTGACCCCCTCAGACTGAACGCTCTCTGTCTCATCACTGAGTTGCACTGCTCAGCTGGCATGTGTCCAGAAAAGTTAATTCTACCAGAGGACATCCTGTAATTGCCAGGCTTCAGCTGTGGCTGAACTGTGTCTTTGCCAAGGTGAGCAAAGTAGGGTGCTGGAGGGTCCAGATCACTGCTCATCTTAGGCCAGGGTTCTGCCATCAGGGCTGGTGTTGGTCTTTCCTGCTAGAGAGCAGAGCACACACTGACCACTGCTGTCACTGCCATCTTGCTGGACAACCAAGGACTTGAATAAGCCAGAAAGAGAGTCCAGCCCTCACCTATAGTTGAACGGTGGGAAATTCAACAAACATTCACCATGAGAATGGTGGTCCCAGTGACACCTAGAAAGCTTCTAGTTTGGAGTATGCTTTGCTTCTTATAGCAACAAGGGTACATTTTTACATGATTGTAGCTGTAGCAGGATGCCGTGAGCAAGGGACAGCTTGGATTCACATTCTATTATATTGGGTACCATACACGAGGGAGGATACTAAGGATTCACTGTGGAGGGCCTTTAAAATGTTAGCGGGAATTTCGCCTGAATGAGAGCTGTGGAAAGCTTCAGTGGGCCAGGATACACAGGCAATGTAAATAAGTCCCCAGACTGAGAAGGAAACTTGTGCTTGTCAGACACTAAAATAACAGTTGCTCAGAGCCAACTGAGCCTCTATTTATGATATAAAGATTAATAATCTGAGTGGCAATCAAGAGGTGAAGTGATTCAGAAGTCTAGTTTTCAATTTTTAGAAATATAGAACAGACTTGTTTTTATAGCAGCAGATTTAAGGAGGGAGGAGGAAGGGGCAGAACTGTGAAGGAAGCTGCAAGATGCTTTTTGGATTTATGAAAAGCATTTGGCTGTAAACCAAAACACAGCATTTTTCCCCCTGAAGATGATCAGGAATCTACTGAATCAAAACCCATGAAGGGCTAGTTTGGCTGGCATGAGATCAAAAGCAGTTCTATGAACTAAATAAGATTCGTTTGCAGCCTGTCTATAGGGAAACGTGGACAGAGTCACAGCCTGGGGTCAGCAGTGTGGCAAGGAGTGCTGTAGGCCTCCTGCACGGTGTGAACAGGGAGAATGAGATGGTGTGCGGATGAAATGATTAGTAGTCAGTTGAAGGTAGAGTTACTTCAGTCCTAAGGTAGGACTAAGATAGGCATAAGCAATCTGATAGAGTCAAATAAATCATTGGCAAAGATATACATTATTCAGAAGGACAATGAAATTCTACTGCTGTGATTGGAGGTCTTGCTGGGCATTGCAATTATTTAAATTATCATCAATCTCAGATTGGTCATGACTACAATGACTACATCTAGTAGGGCCTTTTTTTTTCTTTTTTCTTTTTTTTTTTTTCTTTCTGAAGCCTGACTTTATTGTCTTTCTTTTCTCACCTAAAAAAAGACAATGCCTTATCTCCTTGGGGCTACCTTTTTAGGGAACTGCCTTCGAATTGGACTTGATGCCATTGGGTTTAATAGCCCTGCTGGATCCCTGAGCAGTGGTGTAGCACTGACTTCATTGTGGTGGATGTGAAGACTTTTGAAGAAGGTCAGTGCCAGAGAGCTTGACTTTTTTTTTTTCTTTTTTTTTTTTCTTTTTTTTTCCAACAACTTGCACCTTGTTCTTTCACAGATCAAACTAGCAGGCTAAACATGGCATCAGTGTCCCCTTAGTCATCCTTTTCCTATTTTGTCTTTTCATCTTCTCTCCTGTAACATAAACTTATTTTAGACTGAGATAGTAGAATGTTCTTTTCAAAACTAACAAAAGAACATAGCAAACCTGAAACTATTTCATCAAGTTCAGTTTGGAAAAACACACCCCAACATCAGCGCAGGAGCCATGCTTTTTCTGTTAGACGAAACACAGGGAAACATTTATGAAACTAAGGAATATTAAAATGTTCAGTGCTTGTTTTCATTATTCATGCTCATGGTGTAACAGACTCCTGTTTTATAGGGATTCAAGAATTCTTAGTGTAAAATAGCAAGGGAAAGCTTCTCACTTGGAGTGTTAAACAGGATAGTAAGATGATCTAATTGTCATGGCTTATTTTGGCTAATGGGAATCCAGATACTAGTAAAAGGAGCAATTTCCAGTTCCAGTGGAAGGTTTGTATGCAAGAGTTCACCCTTGCATGGAACCAAAGTACAAGCTCGCTTACAAAGACTTAAATTAAGTCTGCAAGACTGAAGCTACAGCTGACGATTCCCCATATTCCATCTTTGTGATGACTCTTATGAAATTTAAAGATACCTTATTTTTAATCTCTGAATGATTATCTTTTAAGTATTTGCTTTGTATGAGAACAGCTTCACAAGAGCATTTGAGAAATTTAGGATTTTGACAGGTTCTAACATATTCTGGAAATACATCCTTGTATTTGCCAACTGTGTTTCTCAGAAACAGAGTAGAAACAGTTTATTGCTTCTCCTCTCTTTGTCTCCCTCTCTTTGTCCCCCTCTTTTCATCTCCCTCTTCTCCTGTTTTCTTCTCCTGTTTACGTGACAAAATCTGTATACTGAACTGAGCTGTAGAAGTTGACCTATCACGAATCCTCTACCTACTAATTTGAACAGATTTTTTTCCATCCTTACTCTTTCTGCCAAATGATTCAGGTGTGGATAGCAGGCAAGAAACATCTTGATCTTTCTTGAAACATCATTCATGAAGGTCATACAGCATAGACTATTTTCAAATAAGGTTCTAGGCTCCTTTCCATTAAATCAGAGCTCTAAAATGGCTCAAGTTCAGCACTCACCTCTCAAACTTATGACCAGATGTAATATGCTCCTGGCTTCCAGAAGGAAGATTTATGACCACACTTCTTAAAAGCTTTTTCTGTCTTTTCATGTTTGTTTTCATCTCTATAACAGATATGTTTTTTGTTTCTTTTTTTTTCTGAAGAGATCTACAAATATCCAGTGAAAATGACTTGAAAAATGACCCAACTAGGCAAAAATTGGGTCTGTAAATTGGAGGAAAAAACTTGCCACAAAGCATGTACATTTCTTCACTGATAGTAGCTCTCTTTTTTGATTCTAACTTTCAGCTCTTAGGATCCATCAGCCAATGGAAAAGGCGGATCACTTCTCAGGGTTATTCTTTTATCATCTTCTGCAGGCTAGTGAGATGTTGTTGCATCCATTCTGTTCAAGTATAGCGTCAATATTTTTTCTTTCTGATCATGAGAACCAGGTAGATTTTTTTTTAAATGTGAGTGGAGATATCCAGATATAAGCTATAGAAAGAAAAGAATGAAACTCTAAAACAATGGGGTCACAGATCAATGAAGAAAACTTGGCAGATCTTCTAGTTAGTTAATGATAAGTTAATATTAAGGAAGTTTGAAGGCATGTAGGGAATAGATTTGGGAGCCTTATCCTTTGAAGTTTTGTAATAATGCCTCCTAATAATCATCAGCTAAGTTTAATATGACTGGATCCTCATTTACTCTATGCTGATGATTTTTTTCACCCAGTACTTCACTCAGTGCTCTGCTGGAGATGAAAGAGATGGAAAGGGCATCTGACAGCAATGGAGAAGAAATATTTTGACCTAATTTGATCCATGAAGAGAATAATACCTATTTGAGAAACAAGGGTATAATATATATTATAACATATATTTTTAAATATCACTTTATGTAGTAGCTACTTTTAGTGGTTTAACTACATCCATACCAAACCAGCAAAACTGATGAGAGATAATACTCTTTTCCCTACTTCAACCCTGACTTTAGACACTGTGAAGTGGTGTTTAAATTGTTTTTATGATCAAAATGTGGTTTTTGAATCCAAAAATATGAACTTGAGATCCTTGCAAAGGCTATATGTTTTTGCCTTGAGGGAGAAGATGTAATCTGTCAGTGTGGTTAGATTTGGCCCATCATCTTAATGATGCATCAAGGGACCTATAAAGTGCATTTCACCAAAGATTTACCCTCTCTGTGCCTGCTGTGAATTCTCTGCTGTCTGCCCCTCAGGCATGAGATAAACACTGCTGGGTTCAGACAGTTTTCTGTATCAGGATGCTTATGTGTTTCCTATAAAACACCTAGAAAGTTTCTCTTTTGCTTTCTCTATCTTTCTCTTTTTTTATTTAAATGAAAATGGAAATATATATTATGATCATTTTACATATATTATGAACATTTTACAACCTTTAAAAACTCCATAGAGTTCAAAGATGAGGGCAATTTGTGAGCTCAGAGTATGTACAGAACATTTAATTGCTAATGTCTTGGTAGAATTCTCAGAAATACTGTGTTCTGGCATCAAAACTGAAGGAACAACTTTTCAACTAACATACCTTTTAATTAAAATAATTATGGTGTGGCATTCAAAGAATGGCAAAGAGACTCTGGTTATTTTCATTTTCTTGCTTGTGGTGTTTAAGTTCTATATAGACTCCAGCAAAAAGTCAAACACTGATCTGTTATATCACTATATATCAGTATCACCTTGTTGTATCACCTGTATAACAGTATAAGATAGGCCTAGTTTCCTGCTAGTGCTATAATCATGGAAATAAGAGGTGCACAAGTAGGTGATATGCTCAGTTTTTTATTTGGATTAGTCAGTACTATAAGAAACTGAATGAAATTCCAAGTAGGAATACATCTACATTAGAAAGGTCCTCCTTAAAAGATACACTCTATCAAACACGAACACACACACACACACACACACACACACACACACACACACACACACACACGGTATGTACATATATATATATATATATATATATGTATATGGAATTGCTAATTGCTACAAAGTAGTTTAAAGCATTGTCAATATTCTAATAAGCCTTAATTAATGGGAAAAAATGTTATTTTGAGGCCTTCTGTGTCAGATGTTGCTAACTTGCAGGTAAAAAAAAAATAGCTTTTTACTATTCTAAGTTTCAAAGTTTAGAGGTAGATATGGCTTAGATAGTACTGCAGGCTATTCTCTGTTTCAATATCTCCTTCCATTGTTCTTTTAAATTTAAAAAGATATTTGTGCATTTCCAAATGGGTTCTAGAAATTTACTCAGGTTGTGGATCTGAAAGGTAATGACTTTCAGTATGATTCTCTGCAATGTGATGTAGTGTTTCTCCTTGTTTACCTGTGTGAAGAGTGGGGAAGAGCTCGAATGGGATCCGAGAGCAAATGGTTTTTGTTTGTTTCCAGAGGCCACTCTAGTAGAGCTGTAAAGAAAAGCCTGAGAGCACAGCTGGGAGTGATGCCAAGGTCTTTGTTGAGTCAATTTGGGCACCAGCTCATTCTGTTCTATTCAGTCTCAGACCAGAGCTATGTAATGCTTGTCAACATATGGGGAGATATTTCGAGCTTCTCACTGAGGTTAACTGATGATCTCTACTTTGAACTAACAATTTTTTTTGGCAGAATATCCTTCTGTGCTAATGCAACAACACCGTCAACTGCAACCACTTGACAGATGGACACATCTACTTATGTGTGCACAAAGTGCAGGAGTAAGTCAAAGAATGGATAATATGTATTTAAAAATCTTTGTTGATGTGATGCTTAGAGTGTCATTCAACTTCTGAAGCTATAAGATGCCCCTCCTCATAAAGGCTTCTTTACCACGTTTTTGTCTAATTCAAGCACGCAGTGCATCTTCAGAGATTATAACTAATGTTTTTATTTGCCTACAAAAAATTTTTAGAAAATCAAAAATCTTGAAACAAAAATGTATACTCTCCCTTCCAAATAGCTCAAAATTACTATCATTAAGAATCTCTGGTTCTTATTTCCAGCTTTAGATGAATGGCTGTAACATAGCTGTTTTTTGTGGGCAGATCTCTCACCACTTACAATCTGTTACAATAGATTCATGTCTTCTTTTTCACTTGATTAGCATTGTAAAAATATTTCCTGAAAAACATCCCTTCATATTTCTTTTTCTTGTATTACTCGCAATCTGTGGGTCTCCTGATCACATCCAAAGAAAACTCTTTGAAAATATAATCAACTGCAAATTTAAAAGCAAGTTTTCACAAAACTCACAGTGCATGTAGTCAGCTCCAGCATGTTGATTTGGAGCAAACAGAGGCTTTAGTCTATAATCAATGAGAGTAGATCGCCATGTGCATTCTGACCACGGCTTGAAAGAAACAGAGCTCATGGCACAGGGCTATGGACTGTATTTTCAAGAGCCCTGGGAACACCGGGCTAGGATTCTGGTGCTACCACACAATTATCCTTAGACAGTAGCATGAATTTAAATGAGGTAAGTATAATTCACTCATAGTGTAAGGAGATGCAAACAATTATTTCAGCAGAACTGTGCCTATATGATAGTTACCCTGCAGAATGTGTACAATGTATGCTTTGCTTAAACTGAATAAATTTCAGTAAGTGTAGACTTTTCCTGAAAGCAAACCTTGCTAATTGTATTATTTATGAGTGAACTCCCGTAAGTATTGAACAACACACTTTATGTCAAGTAAAATGAATACATAATAGTGAAGGAAATTTTAAAACCTAAGTAGCACCTAACTGTGAGGGAACTGTGAAATGTATTTAAAAATCAATTTTTTATTTTCTCTTGTCATTTCTGATCTTGAGTGCACCTATAACCATCTTGTATCCGTAGCTTCTGACATATATGGCAGGCCAGTGATGCAGATGGCAATCTTGCTAAATTTATTTGTCCTCCTTCCTCTCTCCTTTCCTCCATGCATATTTATTCAAACCTTTCCATTTTTTGCACACTGTGGGAAGTAATTACATCATCTAGCATCTCTGTATGTGGATTTACAGCACAGCTAAAGCCATCTTATAGCTAGCTGCTACGAAGAAGTGTGATCTTGCCCTCACCCACCTCCTCTAAATGGGATTTTCAATGCTGTTCATTCTGCTGACATTGGTGATCATCTGATCTCATAGCAAGCTGGTTTAGAAAGCTGAGTCAGAATAAAGGTAATCACTTTTTTTCCTCTTCTTTTCTTTTTCTTTTCCTAGAAGGCTGATTAAACACTGTAATCATGGTGTCATGCAATTAAACGGGTCCTAGGGAGGAACTGGAACAACTTGCTGGACAACTACAAGCATTAAAGTGCATTTTAAAAGAATTTTTTTAAAAAAAGTGTAAACTCCTTTTAAATACTTCTAAATATTCAAACATTTAAATATTTAGGTGACCTGAATTGCCTCTCAAGGGCTCCAATATGGAGAAAGTAGTTTACTATTCATATACCTCATCTAATGGCCTGAGTGCCCTCACTGCGTCTAGGGAAATACCAAAACATCTGAGCACAGAGTTGCATTTTGAGTTGAAGCACTTCTGTTGTTTTGAAACCCGTTTTGTAGTTTTCACACTTGCTGTTTCTTGGTTCAATTCAGGTACACAGATATCTTTACATCCCAGGGTAATGACATTTTTTTCCATAGTGAATAAATATGATTATTCCTTTGAGTATAATTGCTGGCTGAAGTCCAGGTTCGCTGTAAGAAGTGTCATCTTTCCAGGTCAGACCTGTTGTAACACAGTCCATCAATTGCATGAACACTGTATCAAAGGAGGAGTTTTGTGTAGTTAAATAATATCCATTAGGAAATACTTAAATGAAGAAATACTACTCTTATAGGAATAAATTGCACTAAAGACTACAAATATACAAAACAACAGGTAGATGAAATAATAGCTCGAGTGTGTCAATGTGTATGTCTAAGTTCTTTGTACTCAACTTCAAATTTTACTTTTTAATTTCAGTTATTACTGTGATAATGGCACTCAAATTGTGAGTGCAGCATGACAATGACAGTAAAGAAATTATCTCTAAACCTGCAGAAGGAAATTCATCTTCCATTGTAACACATACAATAGTTCACACCAGTATAATGGGAAACAATTGCTTTTATTCAAGAGATCTGGTAACTACTAGCTACCTTGTCAAGCAATAAACCTTGTCTCAGCAAATCAGGTCTTTATTAATGTCAGCTTACTACTGTTATCACTAACCTAGCTACTTTGATTTTCTTTTATTATTATGATTTTTAATGAGGAAGAGGTAATCCTAGCAAATGTAAGGAAGTTTCTTATATTCACCATAAGCAGATCAGGTAATACCCTTTCACATGCAGACTTACTGGGAAAGAAAAGAAATAATATAAAGTCTACCACTTGCTAATGACCTCTCTGCCATGGGATTAGGATTCTATATGGCTACACTGCCTACCACAAGTTTTTATGAGCTGCCCATATTTGATGCACGGAGTTGGGAAGTTAGAGAGAACTTGTACTGCTGTGCAGAATCAAAGACTTCTCCCCATATTCTGCACATTACTGCCCTGTCCCACCAGGTGATGCCCTAGCAATATGTACCTATTGTAACATAAGTCTTAATTTGAGTGAACTCCACACTTCTGTAGTGTAGATACAATTTCAGAAAATAAATGTTCTGCTGGACGTCTTCCTCCTAATTAAAACAAAAAGCGATATATTCTTATTTCTACTGCTGACCCTTTATGTAGTTGATCATATATACCTAACCTTCAAAACACCTGAGTAATCACAGAAAAGTTCAGTATGTGATTAAATATTTTGGTTTCATATTCTTTTTTTCCCCCTATTTCTGACTGAATGTACACGTACTTTACAGGTAAATCTATCTTTATTCCTCAAAGCTTCCTTGGCAGAGCTTTCCTGGGGTTAGCTTTTTCATCCTTACTTTTGTATATCCAAATTAATCTGCTGGCTGATCCTGTGTAAATTGTGTAGAGTGATGTGAAAGCTGAGTGCAATTGATACACATCTCTGCATTTCCTTCATGCCAGAAAGTTATTTCCTGCCCAATTTCCTGGATTTCTGAGGCCTTTGCCAAAATTGACAGCTGTATGTCCAAAAGACTGAAGTAATTCTAGTGGGAAGAGAAAAATATTCTGAAATAAAAAGCCTCCTTTAGAACATTTCCTTGTTTATAGTGTTAATTTTAATCCACTCTGGGACTTGGCACAGTGAAGCATTCTGTTAGTTTAATGCGAATTCGGGATGGCTGTGGTATACAGTGCATTCCTAGTTTGTTAGAGCAATGCATTTTAACGAGGCATAGAATTATAATCTGAGAGATCTCAAGAAGTCATTTTGGCCTTTTCCCAGTCCCAAATCAGGCTGAGCTATTCTTATATCATTCATGAAGAAATGTCCCTTTTGCTCTTAATGGCTTATGGTAGAGATTTTGGGGTTGCCCTGACTGTGTTTCAAGACTTCCACTAACTTACTGATAGAAAGTTGCCTTAATGTTAAACTTAAATATTGCTATTTTCATACCTATCGCTTCTTGCTTTCCAGACCTTATGCATCTCAAATGGCTCTAGATAACCCCATAAGAATATCTGAAGGGAAGCCAGAATTCCAGTCAGGATATAGGTTGTGTGAACTATTCTTATTAAGAGATCTTAAAGAGGCATTTGCCTTTTATTGAAACAGAGTTGGCTCATGTTCAGTCTGTGATCCACAGCATCCCTGAGATCTTTGACTCAAATACTCATGGGAGCCTTTTGTTTCCTGTTCCTGACTTGTTCAGTGACTATTTTTGCCTCCATGTCTCTTACCCCAGTGAAGTGAAACACCCTGATTAAAGTTCAAGTGCCATGTGTTACAGAAGTGCACCAGGTGAGCAATGCAAGCTATGAGCATTTCTCCCTGGTCGTAGGCCTCAGTTTTACCTCATTTGCTGGCAAGGTCTATATCCTTATACTCAGAGTTTTAGTGGCTAGTATCTTTTTGTTTTATCATTTACTGAAGATAAATTAGTAAATTGCAAATCAAGATAGTCCATGGAGATATGGCTCAAACAAATGGATCTGTTTCTTCTCTACGCCTCTGATTAGTCTGTCCTGTAAACCACATCTTTCTAGTTGAAAAATAAATAGAAAAATTCATTCTATTCCAAGACAATCTTGAAATACAAATGACACTTATTAAAGTTCTTAATTTCATCATAGTTTAAGATACATCTGTGCTAAACAACATTTTGTTTATTTAAAGAGCAATTTAAAATTCCTGAATGGGCTTAGGAATTGATTTTTTTCATATGTTTTATTGAGCTAAACTGTGGTAAGAATTAGGCTAGTGGGCAGAACTGTTTAAGATAGGACAATTTCAGAAACTATTTAGCCTATGAATGTGGCATCTTTTTTGCAAAAGTGCTTGAGCAGCAATACTGCAATTCCTTTTGCTTCTGCTTTGCTAACTAGCAAGCTCATAGGAGGTCAGGAGCTGAGAGAATACTTGGTCAGACTTAGCTGATCTGAATTCTACTTATTCTTCAGATGCTAATTTATCATCTTGTTCAACTCATTTTGTTTCTCTTACCATATTTTGCAGTTAGACAATGGTCATTGGATTCCCGCTGATAAAGTTCTTGGTTTGAGAGTAATGAGTGAAGCATTATTGCAAGTCCTCACAACTATTTTTTTATGGCAACAAAATATATCATCTTTTTCCTTCAGGAATTGCCTCTCGTTGCTTTGAAAATTATGTTTCTAGTGCCATGTTTCAAATAAACTTATCAATTAAATGTTCTGCAGCATTGACTGTTTTGCCAAATATTTCTGTCATTGAAAATAGCTCAAAAAAGTGAATTTAAAAGAAATTTGAATGCTGCCAAAGTTAATTTATTGTAAAATACGAATGAAAGAATATGTGTTGCATAATGAGCTATGAAACTGGCCACAGAATATAAAATGTTTTGTATTTTCATTTAAAAAATTTCTGGAAAGGAATTTACATGCAAACTGTTTTTGTGATCTTCTTATGCCTTTTCCTAGACAAAAGCACCAATTTTTAACTTTATGTCTGCCAAGTCTAAAGAGAGTTCAAGGGACAAAATAAAAAGGCTCTTCTGAGTGCTTGAGCTAATACTTCTGGTTACATACCAGACTATTGCAGACAGTGATACGAGAAACTGTCAAAGAAAAGTTTGCCAAGATACTTTATTATGACAAAATAATTTTCAGGTTAAAATAAGCTTCATCTATAGTGAAGATTTTGATTTTTCATTATATTGTTATAATGTTCTCTGAAGAGGCCAACAAATCATTTCAGACTTGTATTTTCATTTGCTAAATTCTCTTAGAATTGCAGGAGCGTTTCTACCATTGTTCCTAAGTACAATGTTTAAATAGTCTTCTTTATTGAAAAAGGAGAATTAATCTGCATTTTAATATGAAAACCCTACAGCATACACAAACATAAAATTGAAGATTTCTTTTGCTGCTTTTGGTCCTCTACAGGTATTCGAGACTGATATTCTAACATTAATTGCCTTTTGTATTTTCTATGTACATCGTATTTAAGATGTATAGCTATAACTACTTTATTAACAACGCAGTATAATATAGTTCAATGGATTGACCAGGTGTAAGGCTAATGGGAGAAAATACATTCTGAAGCAAATAGAAACTTGTATTTTAGTGCTTTCAACTAAAACAAAAAAAAATCCACCTTAGATTATTTTGTTATAGTGTTATTCCAAATTTGCTACCATTAAGCTTAACTGAGCAAAGATCCCTTTGGTGTGGTGACATGTCATTGTTACTTTATCTTTTATTATTATTCAAAATCAAAACTCAACAATTTCATTAGAATTTACAGTGCTAATTACAGTATGACATTATTTTTACAATCGGGAAGAAGTTGAGCAATTGTAATTCCCGTTAACACTAGATACATCTTTGGACCTAGTTATGAAATGCAATGAACAGCTGAGATGGCAGGTTGAATGTATTAGTGGTACTTCATCATCATTGGTAGATTTGTGTGCATAGCTGATAGATGGAAGATCGATTATAAGTTAAAAAGGTATTTCTAATATTTTTTTAAAAAAACACGTTCAACAAAAAATAAATATGCATCCTTAGTTAAAAGTTAGCCACATAGTAATTTGTATGCAGAATGGATAATAAATACTAAACGGAACTAAATGAATTTTTTAGAAGTTGTATATCTAGAGTTATCTCCTGTCCTCTTTTAGTATTCATTAATGAATTTTAGCTTTCTAGGAGGCTTTGACTCTCACAGAAAAGGTAACATTCCCCTTTAGACTGCATTAATACTACCTAAAAAGAAGAAAATCTCTTTTTTTGCATTTACCTCTGTGGTTCTTTAAACAGATCTCTATACTCAGAATAGTCTTATTGTATGTGTGTGGTGTTACATTACCATAGTAACTATAGTCCACATAAGTCTCAGGACTGAGTTATGACTACGTAGGTATTAGGAAACATTTGTTAGTTGTGAATTACTTCATTAAAGATAGCCTTTTGTAAGTTAAAATAGAATTTCTACATTTCTATTATGCGGCTTAGCCTGTGGGCTATTTTTTTTTTTTTTTTTTTTGTCTTTTCTACTGAACAACAGAGAGGAACATATTGTTTCAATGTTCTCAAAGCTGAATTTTGTGTATTACTTTTTAGATTTAAGACTTCTTTTTTACAATAGCATTACAGCCTTCTGTAGGAAACTGAGGTTTGGGGAGCTTTTTTAGAATTATCATTATGTTCACTCTTGGTGATATCTCCTTAACCAAACTCTGGAAACTTCAGATTTTGATAGTATGTGGCTAAAGATGAAGTTCTAAAGCCTACTTCAGAATCAGTTGTCAATATTTGTAGACATTTACACCACTTTACATTAGAAATATCTAAATATTTCTGCACATTTTCACTACCCTAATTAAACCATAAATCTCAAAAAAAAATGTGTGTAAGGGAGCCTGGAGCTAAACCCTGTTACTTCTTGACCTGAACAACAGCAAAATATTTTGCTCCAGTCTGATTCTCTGGCCACTTGTGGGGATTAATCTCTTGTTTAATTCGACTTCTCTCCTTGTTAGAAAGAGAGTAATTGGCAACCTCTAATGCTTCTGAAACTTGATCTCAGTTGTTTAAGAGAATAGTTTTGAATAGCATTTTAAGAAACTCTTTCACGTCAGTTGTATGGTAAGAACAAAATAAACCTTAAATTCACTTTAAAAGATTTTAATTGCATCTTTGTTAGCACTTTAAAATTTTCAGAGATCTAAAGGAGAGTCATTGTCCAACTGTCACCAAAAGTCACTACGAGTAGGCTGCCTAGCTCCACTAGTTCCCTTTGGAAGACATTGCCTTGAAATTTGGAAGTGAATATGAGATCCATACAATCTACAAAGTACTCATTTCACCCATTTTCTGCCTTCTTCTGAAGAAGTTGTACCACTTTTAAATATATTTCTAAGGTTTGTTTGAGTTATAGAATGTAAATCAATATAACCTCACATTGTCTTTATTTGCACAAGGATCTAAGAGATTTCTTGTGACTGAGAGAAAGCAATAACTTGTCTTTCAATAGACAATGGGCACCTTTAATAGCAGTTGGCATCTGCATGTTTTTCCATGTCTTTGCTGTGTTGACAGAGTTTATTGTCCCAGAAAGGTCATTGGGCTGGAATGAGTGGGTATAAGGACAGAAGAGCTGACGGTGAGAATCCGTGTTTGACAGATTTGGGTGCTCTTGAAAAGGCCAATATTGACTGATGCTTCTAGAATGTGACTTTTACACTAACGTTGAGAGTGGCACCTTGCAAGCCACCTCCATCTGTAATGGAAGAACAAGTGAAAAAGTGATATTCTAAAGGGATGAGTAGTGTTGTGAAGCAAAACTGAAAAGACTGACATAAAGCATACAGTGAGAGAGAGTCTAGTATAACTACACGTATTAGACGTATGAAAAGAATGAAGGTACTGCACTGTTCATTTTCCAGTTCAACAACGTGGCTTAGCAATTGGAATCCCCTTTTCAAAAGTGACTTGGGTATCTGAGCATCATTTTTACTCTGAGGGTCTGGACCCTCAGATCCCAAAAGGTGTTGCAGCTGAACAGCTCTCCTCTGAGCACTATTCTCCCCTCCACAAGTACTATTCCCTCACAGGCTGGCCTATCCAGTGCTGCCACCCACCATGGAATTGCAGGATGAGTGCTACTTTCCTGATCTGACACCTCTTCTGGAAACAGATGAATAATGCAGATTCAGATGAAACCACTCTGTAATGAAACACCCATCTCTGCACCTTCCTGCAGCCTGACAGATTTCTGTCACAGATCAATGGGACAGAATCAGCATTTCTGATGCAGCAGTTTCCTGCAGTATTAAGGAAAGTAGGATTTGTCTTGGTAAATCCCAGCCCTGTAAATCAGATCTCTGTTGTGAAATACACTCTGTGATTAGGGTTGTTTTCTAAACCCGTATTTGTTCCTATTTAAGATCAGTAAGGATCTGCCTGCTCAGGTTGCATTTTTGGGAACCCTGTATTTAGCCTTAAGAAGGTTTAGCTTGGTTCACATCGATAGACTTTCAATCTGCATCTAGATAAGACACTCAATTTTCATTAATTCCAGCATTTATGTGCCCTCATGAACTGTATACAGATTCTACATTTCTTCTTCAAAATGTCAGCATATCCTCGTTTATCTAAGAATAAATTTGAAGGGAACAAGGAGGACTGGATCACTTTCCTTTGCTGAAGTGGGATCCTTTCAGGTGAAGTATTTACATTCAAGCACATGAAGATTTGCTTCAATTTGTAAAGACATCAGAAGTCTCACTGGATTTAGAATGTCTGAAAATTATCTGAACTTAACATAGGAGATTGCAAGTGCTTCTTGAGTTGGGACAAGTTTTAAAATACTGCTTATTCTCAGACAAGAATTGCAAATATGTAAATATTCTTGTTTAGAAGCATCAATGCACTGATTTTGTTTTTTCTAATCAGAAAAAGGCTTATATTTAGTTTGGTTTGTGGTTCAAGTGATATTTTCCGTTGACTCTTGTTTTATCCAAACATCTTTGCTGCTGTCTAATTAGATGCCAATTTGTGGGTTCCTGATAAAGCTGGCAAAGCAAGTACATGACTACAGCACTCTCTAGTAGTCTCAGCCCTATCAAGCCTCTCTCATTTCAAGTAGATGACTCATATGATAGTTTGATATAGTGCATAATGGGGTGCTTTGACTAGTAATAGGGATAAACAAACAAATAGAGAGGAGTCAGGTGTTAACTGTGCTTCCATCTAGCAGTAAGAGAGGTAAGGTGCATTACAAATAAAGGAGTATTTGTTAGGCATAAATTTTTCTGTAAAAAAAAATCAGTTTACACTGCAATCTTGATATTTTGTACTGATGTCTCAATGTGAAAAGTCATGCATAATTGAATTCAAGTGATTATTAGATCTTATTACCTGATTTCTCTTGTAACACAAGCAAATACCTTCTACTCAGTTGCCCCTGTACTCAGACACTGAAAAACAAACAAAAAACAAATTTGCTCATCATTCCCTTCCCCTTTCTGCTTTTCTTTTTTGGAGTGAGGTTGGGTAGGAGGGGAGAGGAATTTGTAAGTAGTGGTATTGCCTTTTAAATCCTAAACTTTTCTCCCTGGGGAAGAACTTCCTGCTCTATAATCAAGATCAAGCTGTCTTTCTGTCATCTTTTATTAAGTCTTTTATTAAGTCTAAGTAGCCTGAACTTTTTAAACCCTTCCTGATGCAGATATAGCCTTCTTCTATTGTCAAGTCAGTTTTTAGAGGGGTCTCTTCTTGTTAGTTTTTCATTACCTCTTAAATAAGATTGAATTCCATAACACAATTAAGTGCTAGTCTAGTGACTTCTATGTGATGGGAGAAATCACACCTGTTTCCTGGTACTCAATTAAAATACTTTATTTTTTTTTTTTTTAAAAAAAGTACTTTTTTCTGTATGTGGCTTGAGAGTTATACAGTCACAGTGACCTCTAGTACTGGGAGACAGAACTTGTGCTGCCCTCCCATGAGTGGCCATGAAAATACTGAGGCAGTTGCATTTCCTCACTTCTGCAAATTCAAATGGAAGCACCTTGTTTGATAAATTACAATTTATAAAATTATATGTGTTGTGTTATAAAATTCAGTTAACTGATTATTTTGATGTTTTCACCTGGAGTGTTTGGCTACCTCATTCACCTTTTATGTAGCTGGTTACTTGTTTCAGCTTTAGATTTCATCTGTGGGGTCCCTCTTTCATACTTAGGACCCTATTTCTCTTTATTGGCATGAAACTTTGCAATTGATGAACATTTCATTGATGCTTTGAAAACACTTTGCTTTTGAACTGGTAGAGCTTAAATGCAGTGAAGGTCACCCTACTTGCCATTATTTATATTTTGCAAACCCTTATCTCATGTAGGTTTGCTAAGCAGAGATTCTAGATCATTGCTAGATAACTGATGGGCAAACCTTCTTTTTCCCAAATATGAATTAAGAAATATTTTTAAATGGTGCTGCTTTTTTGGCATAAGTAAACCTTTTACCATCTTTATCAAGTAATGGGTGTATTCCATTACAAGGAAAGCAGGTATTTTATAGATGTGTATAAAAGCTTGGAAGACATATTTCCATATATACTGTTATCATTATTTGTCTTGCCAGCTGTGGATTTTTTCCCTCATTTCCTTAGATTTCTTAATCATATTTTCCATATTTTATAAATTCTAATTTACAGTAGTATCTCTTTCTCTTTTTTTTTCCATTTCTATCACTTTTCATCACTGGTAATTGCTGGCTTTATTCATCCACTGAATTGTAGCTTTTTAACAGTCTCTAATAAAATGTGTACATTAAACGCTCCCAAATTCTTTTCATATCCTCCCACTAATTTTTATTAATGTTCTTGAGCTTTGGCAAAATTAACTTTCCTGATGAACTGTGCTTATGTATGTGTGACAGACTATTTTGAGATTACCCTACTTACCACAGTCAGCACCAAACAGTTATTAGTGTTGCCTCCAATGCATCTTTCAGCATTGCTGCAGTGATCAAGTTGTCTGGTAAAGTGAAATTCCTTTTAAGTTTGAAAATGATAGACTGCTTGCCATTTGGTGGAATGGGACCTCCTATGTCTGCTTCCACAAAGACTTTGTTAATGTAATTTTATTTCTTTTCATGTTTACAGACATGTGCCCAAGCACTAAATTAGCCTGCTCTCAGATCTGATTCAGTAATGATTTCTGTACACTCAAGATTCTATATATTGGAGTTATCAGTAAATTGAAATAAAACAATTTATGGGATTTTTAATATAGCAGCTCCCATTCCCTCCTTTTCCACCCACCTTCATTTTACACTTGTTCTGTCCTTTATTTCTTAAATGTAAATGTGCAGGATTGAACAGATAAGTGTTTAGATATTTATGCCTGCTTCCTGCTGCTCTTGCAAGCTCATAGTGAGATTTTATTCCTGGGGAGCTGGCACTATACACAGTCACACTCTAGTTCTCAAGAAGCTATTGGCAAAACTAGGAACAGGAGGTTTATTTCAACCACACGTTATTCAAGAGGATGAACTTGAAATTTTGGCACTTCCTCTTGAAACTAAACAGCTACAGATTCATCAGGTATAATGGAGGTAAAGAGGAAGCAATGCAAATCCATGATTGTTTTCTCAAAATAAACATTTAATTGGATACGGCTTACAGTGTTGAAGAAGAAAACACAATTAATATTCCATGGGGCCTCCTCCTCCTATTCCCTCCCCAGTTTCTTTGTGTTGCTTTACTGACACTGAAAATGACTTGCAAGGCTTAGTTCTCTGTATTTTAATTGCATGAGAGCAATAGGGCTCTATAAAAATGGAAAGACTACTTGCTTTAGGTCTAACACCTCTTTCTGTCTCTGGAGAATATGATTTTTTTCTGCTAGTTTCAGCAGTATCAGTAAAGTTTAGAGCAGTCTTTCTACTTGGGTTCTCTGACTCTTTTCATGCTTTTGAATAAAATGGGGATTTTAAAAATTTATTTGAAAGTTGTTCTGCTTTCTGCTTCAGTTGATATTTGTCTAAAATGTCATATATCTTCAGTCGGATGAATTAAAGTGGCTGGGCTTTGAGTTTCATTTTTATGGTATTGGAAATTATTATGACAAAAACAAGTTTCACAGTATCTCTTTAAAATGATGAAAGTTAAATTTCTGCCAATACTCACTTAAAAATGAGTTTTCATTTGGCAGCTTTCATGACACTTTATGTATTTATTTTTCCATAATAGTTTGAGTCTCTGAGTTTGACTTTTGGTGATCCACACAAAAATCTGAGTAAACACTCCCTGGAAATGATTTTTGGAATTACAAACCTCCTGGGAGTTTTCAGTGCCTGAACAGAGTGGGATACTTATGTTGAGAACTGAGAGAAACATCTACCAGTGAGTGAACTGGTGATTTACTCAGAGAATAGCTGATTACAGCAATAGCTGAATTGCTAAAAATAACAAATATTTTAAACTAATTAATATTGCAAAATCTTTTAAATGCAAGTAACTCTGGGACCTGGATCATAACAGTGAGAAGTTTATGCTAGAACAGTAATACATATGTGCATATGAAGAGGATATTGCTAACTTAAATCTTCCTTCTCCAGTACTACCAGTCCAACACATTTTGCCTTAATTCAATTACAGTGAGAATTTAATTTAGGCATAATTTGACTAGAAGCAGTTTGTTTGTATTTTCCCATACAAACTCATATGGAGATTGAGTGCACAAACACTTTATTCATGATCTGAAATCTTCAGCTGAATTCTTGAATTCTATTAAGGAATTCTATGTCCTATATTTTGTCCTGGCTCTTGTATCTCCTTTCAGTTATAAGTAAAAAAAAAAACACCTAAATAACTTGTCATTGTTCCAAAGGAACAACTTCCATTTAATTAACTAGGCTTCTTGTGCAAGCTTTCCTGTCAAACCACCATCTACAGAGCCAGGAGAGGGAGAAAACAGATCAGTAACAGAGTTCGCGTGCTGCAGCATCTACCAGCTCCACAGCAACTCAGCAACTATTGTAATGACTGTGTGTTGTCCTGGATACCATCAGAGGAAAGACAAGATAGCAGGGATGTGGTTTAATTAGATTACAGCTTTGTTTATTAGGATACCTAGGGACTATCTGACGCATAACTCATCCAGTACGGTTCAATCTGCCTAATGTAACCACCTCCATCTGGAGAGTGACAGCTACCTGCATTGTGCCTCATAGACTTGCCTGCAGCAGAAACAGCCCTTCTGTGGTTGCAGGGAGTGAAGAGCGTCATGTTTTTTCAAGATATGTTCCAATCCTATTTAGCACCATCCTTGCTGAGGGACATAACCCCTTACTGCTCATTTACTTTGACAAACACCTGCTGATTTCTACGCAAAAATGTAACGTACCCATGAGCTTTTCAAAGTGTGAAGGGAATGGTGAAAACTGCTGATGACAGTCTGGCTGTGATGGCTGGCTGGTCTTCCTAGGATTGAAATTAGCTTGGCTGACATATAGAGATCCAAAAGCTTACTCCTTTTTTTTGAAAAGTCTTGAGGAAAAGGCTGATAATATTCCCATTATCTGAAGGAGTTTACCAGCCTCTTTGACATTCCTTTCAAGGTGATAGGACACAGAGACCTTTGTGTTTTGCTACTTTCAAACCTAGATCACATTATTTCTGAGACAGCACAAGGAGAAAGACAACACAGAGGCAGGAAAGGGGAATCTGTGGGCCTGTACAAGCTAGCTTGCCTTGTATATGAAAATCAGTAGTACTGCCAAAGAGTGTCATTGAGATCTGAGCTGGTTTGAATAAGCTTTTGAACACTGAATGAAGCTCAGAGCAAAGAAGAAAGGAAAAATAGAACAAGGTTGTTATTTGTCCTTAGTGTAAATGAGTGCCATAAGCCACAAGGCAGAGGATCATGACACTTGGTTTTGTGTAAAGTGGTGCATACCAAGGATGTAATTTTAAATTAAAACTTATAGCTATAGAGGTAACAGATTTTAAAGAATCCATTATCTTTTATGTGTAAATTTAGACAACTAGGTAGAGGAAATGGAAGCATCCATGTGATCCTAACTATGTGTATGATATTAAAATAATTTTTGCAAAGTGCCATCCAGTGTTTCATGGTTAATAACTTGTCTTTGCCTCTCTTGAGACTCCTGCATCCAGTATTCCTGAAAAATGATAATGAAGTGTATCATACTAGTACATTCCTTTCTATTCAAATCTGTTCTGAGGGAACCCTCTGCCTTGTCCTTTGCATGCCAAAACATTCAGAGCACATGCAATGAAGGACTGACTTTGACATTATGACTTTTCCCAACCAATGTTTAGATATTCATCTGCAGTGATGAGGTGTGTGGATCAGCTCTCAGATGCTTAGCAATAGTCTCTTCAAATACCCACTGCCATGTAATTATTTGTCTTAGTCTGACTCTAATGTGAAGAGTGTGGTTACGGGTTTGTTCTTGAATACAGCAGGGGTGGCTCTTCATACTGTCTTTCAGGATTGTAATTTACTCCTTATCGTAAAAGACCTAGAGCTCTTTTATCCTGGAGGTCTTTTATGTCTGTTCAACTAGAACATCGCCCTACAAATTGAAAGCATGATATTTTATTATTTCTCAAAGGATGACTACTGCTTCTGTTTGGATAAAGGAGAGGAAAGAGGGGAAGAGGATGAGGGAAGACAACTGCTAATGTTGAGAAATATAAAAGATGCCACTACTTAGCCAATGGTTCTAGAAAGCCATCTAAGGAGTAGTTCGAGGGCCAAGACATTTGGAGAAGTTGGAGCAATGGCAGAAAAAAAATCAAGGTCTTCTGTGCGTTCGCAAGAGTCTTTCTCAAGGTCTTCGCAAGAAAATGAAAAGGTCTCCCTTTCATTTCTTTCAAGACCTTTTCACTTAAGAAATAAATTAGAGCCTAATGCCTTGTTATGGATGTAACAAAAAAATAGATAAAAGCTCTCTTGAAAATGGATCAGCAGTCAGCTGTAAGTAAGGAAATACCCAAACTTCTGATATTTTGTCACTTTTTTCAGCAAGTGAAAAGTTGCAGTTCTCCAGAGCTGATGAGTATTTTACTCCTTTCATCTGTCACTTGCAAAGAGATATGAAATATTTATTTTCTCAATCTTCTTGGAATTGGTAATAAATTGTCAGAGGCAGCCATTGATATCTGGTGGATTTTTACATAAAGGATTAGCTCTTCAAAATTTCATTTTTCTTCAACGTTGCTCTGTAAGCTTGATGGAGAGGAGGTAATACGTAAAAGGCTGTGTGTAAGAAGGCTGTTTGTCCAATTGCAAAGACTGGTGGACAAGCAATTCTTGGAGTTATTTTATTTTTCTCTCTCCTGCTCTGTGTACATGTAGACAGCTGTGTGGGAGAATTGAGGGAGACAGACTGTTTTTCAGGAACTGCTGGCTTTTGTCAACGGTGTTACTGAGGACTTTTGCAGGCCAGCAGATTTTTGACAGAATCAAACTGCTAATGAGACACTATAAAGAGGCTTATATCGTGCTACAGTCAGAAAAGGGTGTGTTCTTAGGAAAAAACTTAAGGGCTCAGTAATGCTCATGGCCTTGCCTTGCAAGCTGTCATGGAGGCAGACAACATAACCCCATAAGGATTTAAAAGAGAAGTCTATTCTTTTGCAGCTTCTTGCTCACTACGATGTTGAATTCAATGGTGAAGTACTGAAGTCAACAAAACGCATATATAAAAAAAAGATTTGTAGAAAATAGCACGTTACTTTTGAAATGTCACTGGAAAGCTCTTTAGGGAGAATTCCCTGGCTCTAGAAGCAAGCTATTGCTTGGGATCTGTCTGCATGCGTGAACATGGGAAATGCATGTCATTTCTCTCCATGACTTTCTATTTCTTTCTGCACTCAGCTGAATCTCAGCTTTTACATTCAGAAGAGAAAGGAAGTGTCTGTGTATCACATACTCCATTCTCTCACATTGCTCTCTGTGTGTGATGTGAGAAGGCAGAAAAAACCTGAATAGATTGAAAAACTTGATATCTCCCTGCTAAAGTGCATATCCTGGTTCTTTGTTTTTGGATAGATGACCAAGTCCTCAAGTTACAGAAAACAGAGAAATCCTGTACTGTATTTGTTGATGTGGTAAATGAGAGTTATCAATTTTTTAGCAATGATTCCCAGCCCAGAATGTCTTAGGATTTTTTTCTCTGTTATTGTGAAATGCATTTCTTAACCTTAAGCAATCCTTTGGAGGTAGAGTTGCTAGCTTTAAAGGTGAAGTTAGAAAGAGCAAGGATTACAGTAAACATCTGCTGCAAGAGTTTCTCAGGTTTTGTAGAAAAAATGCTGGATAATACTTTCTGCTTCCAGATGTGAAATTGGACTCCTTTAGCTGAATAACCTCATAGCAAAAAGCACAGTCCCTGTGTGTATTCAGCAACTAGTCTGATGATGGATTTAATGACTTTTTGTGACTTTAATATAGAGGAAACTGAAGCATGAAGGTGCAGTGAAATTGGTACACAGCTATACTATGTTACAGATTTCCAAATGACTGCCAGAATTGCTTGAAAACTACATCTCTCTATTACTTGACCAAGTCTTTGTATTCCCCTGGCCATTTGAATTTTAGATACCTGAAAACATCTGAATAAAATGCAGACAGAAGGGGAGAGATACAGTTAACACTGTAGGATCTGACAATGCAGAGATCTAATCTGCTTTTCATGGGGCCATTAGGCTATGTCAGGCACAAGGAGATGCTTTTTATTATAACCTGTATAGCACTGAGTTTTTATTTCAGCTGGCACTGCAAAAATTAGTACCTTGGGCTGGCCAGATGAGGCCTGAGGCTTATCAGGGAGAAGGGAAAAGAAAAGCAGTAGTGAAATATTTACCATGACATGATGAAACCATCAGCAAACGCAGCCTGCTTCTCATGGTAACAAGGTCCTGAAAGCTTCTCAGATGAGCAGTAGGACTTTGGCTCCAGGCAGTGAAATTTCAGAATCTCCCTGAAGTGAAGAGTAGGAACATGGAAAACAGTTTCCTCCACCTGAGGGAAGAGCATTGTGTTGTCTGGAGTTACTGATTTTGTTCACAGCTGCTATTCAGATAACATGACCATGTCTAAAAGGCTTGGGCAGGTGAAGTATGACTAATCCAGGGGACCAGTTGCAAAGAAGTCTTCTTGAGCCTCCTCACACCACATTTGTGTTTGCAGCAGCATTTGTGCACATCCTTTTCTTTTCTGGAAAAAGCAGAGTGTGGATGGATTTCAGACTTGCCATAGCTGCAACTCTTGCATCTAGTCCCCTTTCTTCTTGCCAAATCAGTGCAGTGAAGTAAACCCAAACCATCCTGACTACTAAGACAGGTCATCATCTCCTGAGATCAAGAAAAAAGAGTAGTAATTGGAAAGTAAGGAATGCCTCTCACTTACAATACCTTTGGCATGTTGTTGAAGAAACTTACAGCAGTTGAGCCCAAAATAATTCAGTACTGAAACTGTAGCAACTAAGACAGTCTTCCCATGAAAAGATGAGTTTACTCTTCCCTGAAGTTGCCTCTGTTTTTTTTATCACTAGGAACACTTGCAAGGTACTAGTTTTACTGCTTAAGGTAGGATTTTTTTTCTCACTGCTTATTCCTCATCTGACATTTCTGTAAAGATGATAAGGCAAGAGAGGCAGTTTGTTCTCTCCAACAGAAGAATAAGTAGCAATAACAGGTCAACTCTCCATCAAACTCCTCCCTGAGACATAACATTTCTTGTAGCTGGAGCTTCGGCTCTGATCTCCAGAAAGAAAGCCTTGACTATTAATACAAGCACATCAGCTTATCACATGACAAAATTATATGGCATTGTCTCACATGGAAAGAGAAAATGGATATTTCAGTCGAAGGCATTTTATTTCTAGATCAATAAGATAAAAGGAGTCTTTGTGCAAGATTATGAGGGATATGTGTCTTTTTGCTTCTGTGATCTGCTTTGAAATGAGCACAAAAGATCAGGTTCGCTAAGAGATGTGGTAAACGTTAAAAGGTAAAAAACCTAAAGATATAACAGTTTCCACAACTGTTTAGAACCTGTGGGAATAATAATAGAATGGTTAACTATTTGAATCTGATCTTTAAAGCTCAATGTAGCAAGTTTCACTAAAATGCCCCTAATAACAACAAACAAGTCAGACTCCATTGTTTATAAGAATTATTCCTTATATATAACTAATTTTAGATACTACCACTCAATAAAATTCGTAATTTGCAGCTGCCATGCAATGCTGTACGTAGAAAATCAAGTAGGAAGTCTATTATGTTTCCTGTCAAATAATAGAAAAGTTAACAGAAAATTTTGGGTTTTTTTGATTTATCCAGCAGATAAAATGTCAACACACAATCATATTTAAGCTTAAAAATGAAATGTATTGAGGCTGATGTTTGCTTAGTCTTGATAGTGGTACATAGTGACTGTGGCTAATGTCTTTATGGATACAATGTCTTGGGGAAAAGCTATTTCACAGAAAGCTAGTTAATGT
>JAUBOD010000445.1:2977115-2995622 GCA_032353885.1 Nothura maculosa | reverse complement strand
ACATAGTGACTGTGGCTAATGTCTTTATGGATACAATGTCTTGGGGAAAAGCTATTTCACAGAAAGCTAGTTAATGTTAGAAGATAGGTAGATAGATAGAGAGATAGAAAAAAAAGAAGGAAGGAAGGAAGGGAGGGAGGGAGGAATCAAGATACCTGCCCATTTACAAGCAGCTCTTATGCCATTTAGGTTTTGGTTCAGGTTTTGAAAGGAATGTAGTTAGAAATTCCTTATGTTAGACTGAAATGTAGAAATGTGAAAGAATCATATTTTTAACTCAGCTGCCAAATCTCTTTTCCAAGTGTTTGTGATTTTTTTAGGACAAATCATTATTCTTTGTATACCTTTTGGAACTTGGCTCCATTAGATTAAATGCAGTTACTGGTGACTAAATAATGAATAAATAGTTATTATTCCTGTTATAAACTGCAGAATATATTTCTCTCATTCTTGTACTTACGTTGAGCTTGCATCAGATGATTTCTTGAAATTTGGGAGACTGAGGAAATTAATACAACTTAGGAGTAAAAACCCTTTAAACATCTGAATGATGAATAAAATAGGCTTTGCATTTTTATGTAAGCTTAATTTTGTCCCAGTAAGTTTTTGCAACTATTCCCACCTGCGAAGAATTAGACTGATGACAAAAATGATCAGTCTTAGTGACCTATAATGTTCTGAGCATTGTAGTACCCGTGGTACTTGTTTTCTTTCCTATGTACTCATAATAATTATTTTACTAGCATCCATGGGAGAAAGTATTTTACTATATAATGCAAACACATGTTGTCTTAATCAGTCTGATATCAGTTTTCTGGTGTACTTTTTTTCTCTTGCAGTTTGACTGAAGGAACCTAAAGGAAAAAACCATGGACCTAGGAACCTGGACAGCTATCTAGCCCTTGTCTCTGACAGTAACCAGGTCCTGATGTTTAGAAAAGTTCAGAATTGTAATTCTTAAATACTGAGTTTCTTTTGAAAATAATGTCAAATTCATTCAGATGATGGTGAGGACAGGGGTAGTTGTTAGTGGTGTATTTTCTTCAGAAATGACAAGCTCAAACAAATGCAGAGGTCATAGAGCTAGACGAGATCTCATGGGTCATGACATCCAGTTTGTAGTAAGCAGCTAACTCACATGGCCTCATTCCTCCTGTCCCACAGGGATCCTCGTTGCTGCCTCTGGAAAGTCCAGAAGATCATAAATAGTGGCCTGTAGCAGCTGCTTGATTCTCATGCATCCAGTATAAGAAATAAAGTAGCACCCTTTTCCATCAGAGTAAAGATGAGTTTCTCCTCCCTCATTCAGAGGTTTTCTGAGGTTTTGTGTACCATGTGGACAGACTCTGCACCATCCCTATCTACTCTGTTGAATTTGGCCCCTTGTTAACAAATAGGAAGAAAGCAAGTCAGTGCTGCAGGAAAGAGGCTTGCAAACTCCCTCCTTGAGTTTCTTCAAAACGTCACTACTGAGAACTGCATCAAATTTGTGGCTATTGATATGCAGATGTTACAGTCTTTCACTGCATCAGGACAAAGATGACTGCATTTCCATGTCTGTTTTGCACATAAATATGTATATTCTTCCAGTGCCCCCGCTTCCTCCAAAATGATAGCAATTGATGTTCAAATAGGACAAGCTATGTGAGATAAAAACCACAAATAAATTATGCTCATGCAATATTCCCTTCCCTTTCCTTGTTTCTGATTTTTCTCTTTCTCTGCTATACACAAGGCTCAGGCCAAACAGGATCCTTCTGGCTGCGTGTGTGGGCGGCCAATCTGGTTTTCTCCCAAGGTGACAGCTGCTTGATTTCCATTAAGGAATATGACTGCCCTCACCTGGTGAGAAAATTCTTGGAAATTTGCCATTCCTGTGATATTACTGCATGCAAGTGTCTCTGTCAAGTATGACAACTGAGCAATGCATACAAAACAAAGGTTCTCCCACTACCTAGGAGCACAGTTGCTAAAAGAAGTTCTTTAAAATATCTCCTGCTGTCTGACTTAGAAGACGAATGTGGCAGATTTGATATTATTAGATTAAATGAAAGGTTTTTGTGGCATTTTTTTATTGTTACTGACTCAAAGGCATTTAACGTGCTTATTTTAAATCCTGTCATAAGTTTGTGTGATTCACAAAAATAGAGTTGGCCAGTAAGTGTTTCTATCAAATTCTGTTTAGCCTATCATACTTACTAAAATATTAATCATAATGAATAAATTTTTTTTTGAAAAAAAAATCTCAGGGAATAAGTTGGCTAAGTCAAAAAGCTCATTTGGACAGTTTATTAAAAAACTTGTACTTTTAATTTTTTTATTTTTTCTTATTGTTATGTAAGATGAGATTTTATATTCTGTTAAAAGTAAAACAAAAAACCCAACTTCATCAAAACATTTCTGGTCATCGGAAAACAGAGGCCATTCATACATAACTTTTGAGAGAATTTCAGAATGATCGTCGATCATTTCTATGTTAAAACATTATAGAAATATTGAAACCCTACTTGAAAAATGCTTTTTCTCTTTTCACAGAGCTAAGTCATAGATGTGGAATAGGATCAGACATATGAAAAGTTAACCAGGGTGACTGTTCATTTTTTCACAACCAGTAAATTCATTCTACAATGGTAGAAAACTGAATATGTAAGATACAATTTTTAATCACGTTCTTGGAAATAGCTTAGAGAAGAGGAGCCATCTCATTTTCAGTACTCATAAAAAGGTGAAATGCACAGCACTCCTAGGATCAATGTGACTTACAAATACAAAAAGACATCCACCCATTCTAGCTTGATCCACAGAAATACCATGTCAGGTCTGTCTTCAACAAGTGAAGTGCTTAAAGAACATACTGAAAATTGATTATAGGAATACATATTTAATTCAGCTGGGGCTATTTGCTGAGTCTGAGTCTTTTGCAACCTGGATATTTGGTGGCAATATCCTTCAGTCAGGACACTCTTGCGAGCAGTGAAGCCAAGTTTGAGTGGACTCTTTTCTGTCCATATTTGCTTGAGGGGAGTTCATTTGTTAATGGATAATGTCATTAATGGGTACTGAGGACTAGTCCACATTATGGTTTTGATGATTTGGGTTATTTATACATAGGGACTATATATACTCAGTTTAACTCAGTAAAACATGAAAGTGTCTCCGAGGCGAATGGCAATTGAGATTATTTATCCATCAAAGAGAAATGATCTAGTTTGTGTTTCCAGTGAACTAATATATTTGTTCACAGAGTTCTTCTTTTCAGTTGTGTTTATTTATGGATATTTTTTTCTGTCCCAAACAGAGAAGGATTCAAATAGGAGTTGTCTCTTGGTTGTCCTTCCATAGTCTGCCCCTCCTTGCTCACTCAACTTTACTAAGGACAATGTTCCTTAATGTTCTCTTGGCCATTTGCTTCTTTGTTCTTCTTTTCTGGTGTTTTGACTTCATTTCTTTCACCTACCTCATTATAAAGCAAAATTCAGCATAGGCTTTATCCTGGTTTCTGAATGTATATTTCTGAAGTAATGTTGTGAGTGTTGAACACAAGACTTTTATTATGTGAAAGTTTTGACTGTATAGAGGAAGATAATATTTACCAAACTTGAAAGTAGTGGTGCCAATCCAGCAATTCCAATGTGGTATTATTCAGCTCACTATACCACTGCACTGCCCAATATCCTCATATAAATTAAAGTATTAATTTTCTGAACAATATATCCCAAATAAAAGAGCATAAGTATCCCAGATAAAATAGGGGAAGTGCAGATGGTAAAGTTCAACTAAATACATACATACATAGCATCTGTGTCAGAGGATTTACACATTATCATCCCTAAACAGCTTCAGTCTCCTCCAAATAGCTACAAACAAGTTTCAGATTTAATCACTGCCAATTTAAAAAGTACAACAATATATCAAATCCTTTAGGCAGAGAATTATTTGTTTTCTGAAAAAAAAAAATGAAGCTGATGCTTTCACAAGCTATTAGTGCCTTCAGTACAAGGTAGATACAGTTGTAACTAGCTTATTTTCCACGGGGTATCTCAAAGGGAAAAGAAAGCGGAGCCAAACAAAACAGGAAAAACTTTTGTCTTGATTACAACTAATCTTGAAGCAATTTAAAGTGATGGATTTCCATTTGTCCAATGTGACTGTCACATTTAAAAGGTTAATGGAAAGGGGCCTTGTGCACATCTCTGCAAGCTGGTTGATTACACTGGTGCATGTGAAAGCCTTCAAACAAGAACAGGTATGTTCACAAATGCTCTGTGATAGCTCGAACACTGCTGCAGGGGGGAAGATAAGCCTTGTTTCAGAAAAGGAGTAATTTAGTTTAACACATTTAGAGATCTCCCCATTTATGGAAATCTTAACAGCTTTTCCTTATGTTGCTGCATGGGGCTGGGGATGGTGGGAGAGAACCAGCTCCATCACATGTTTCAGTAGTGAGATGGTTGAGAGAAACCATTTCCCAGGTTTGTGTAAAACCAGGCAGTAGCTGCAGTGTGTGGTGAAAGGGATTTTGTGAGTATTCTGTGACAGAGAGGAACTTTTAAGGGGATGTGAAATTTCATGTAATAGAAACTACTGCTTCCAGGATTTGTTCAAAGACCAGTTTTGCTAATATTCTTGTTAAATAAATACTACTGGTTACAAAACCTTATACAGCCCTGCTTTCTCCTCTCCGGAGCCCTCCTGGGCTCTGCCTCACTATTCACACACATCTAGCCAAGAGAGAATTGTTTCGCTTTAGTCAAAGTATAATAAATCGTGCTATCTGTTCGGGGAGGATAAACACTTCCCATTTTATCATGGCCTTCCCTCCAGGTCCGGCATGCTGTGGAAAGCTAATAGCAGCTCTGCCAGACCACTTTGAGGCGTCTGACATGCAATTGCTTTAGTATTTCCTCTGCTTGAGGAAAGAGCATTTTCAGCTTTTGCTAGAGGAGAGCTCTTTATGTTCTCAGAGGATTCAAGAGGGAGAGAAAGACTCAATCCATTTCAATACAGAAGGCAAAGGAAATACTCCCCTTAACTTCAAAGAGAGTTGGGTCTAAGCCCAAACAAGGGCTGATGAATAAGCTGAATCAGTGTTGTCTGCTGATGTGATTGCTCTCTTTTATGCAGAGCTAAAAAGGATCCATTTTTTTTTCCTTTTTTTTTTTGCTCTCCCTTTCACTACCTTCTGTACACCTGCTTGAGCGCTTGAGAAATCTCAAGAACAGGACATGTTTCATGCAAAATCTTAGCTCTTTTTTTCTCTCCAATAACTGCCACCAGCCGCTGTCTCCTTTTCTTCTGCATTGCAGGCCTCTGTGCTGTAGCTCGTTAGCTATCCTTTCATAGTGTACTTGCTGTGCATGTGCAATGTTGCCTGCATGCGTGTGTTCTGGTTGATAAAGAGTACTAAAAATATTTCAAGCCAAAGCAACCCACTCTTGTATTTCAGTGAATGCAGCTACATTGTTCATGAATCCCTTTTTTGTGTATGTTAATTATATTTTTTATATATATTAACAGGTAGAACTTACTGCCTTATTGTTTTTGTGGTAAAGAGGTCTACTGTGTATTTACTACTCCTGCTTATATCTCTGATATGAAACAAAAGGGCTGATCAGGGTATTTTAAAACAAAACAAATAGTTTCTGATATACATTCATCTAAATATAACCAAAAAGATTTTTTTTAAAAAGTATAATGTATATATTTTAAGTCATGACTGTCTTAAACCAGTGTAATTGAAACTGACCTAGTGACTTGGTTTTCAGTTGAATAAGCAAGGTCATTAGATTCATCTACTAGCTGCCAGATGAGTCCAAGACTGACACAGAAGGAATACAGGTACTGACTATTAAGTGTCAGCCAACTGTTAAATCAGCATAAACTGACTGTAAAATCACTTTAATTAACTGTGAAATATATTCAAAAAGGGAATTCCAGTAGTTTGAGGTTTTCTTCTAGAGTGTTTGTGGCTTTTTTCTTTTTTTTTAGGGAAGACCTTTTCATTTTGGTCAGATTTCACATGTGTACATGTGAAATCCAAAGTGAGATTTCACATGTGTTGCTGAACAACATATGTGGGTTTTGCCCCTTGTGGTGTTGGTTGAGATTCCTGGAAGACAGGGGCAAATTCTATGAGTTCTAAACTCATAGCAAAATGGAAGCTAGGGAAAAGAAAACATTACAGTGACTACTTTCAGTAAATACTGTACACAAAAATAATAAGAAAATTCACCATTTCCTATTGTTCTTTTCTCTCCAGCCATTTTTCATATTTCTGGATCAGACACACATGAGCTTTTATACTATATTGATACTGCAAATGTTTAATTTCTCTGAGAGTGAAGGAGATTTTCAACGTTATAAGAAAGTGTAAAGCAGATTCAGATGCCTGTTAGCCATAGTAGAAATTGAAAGTCCGAAGCGATGAGTTGCTCTTGTTCTGCACTCTGTGAGCAAGGATGAATCACTGCCCGAAAAGAAATCTAGAAGATTAAGCTCTTCTTGAAAAATCTTTACATGCTCTGACTCACCACTTCTTTCCAAAAAAGCCTGTGATAGACAAAATATTTATTTTCAGGCAAATTATTATAAAAAATAAAATAAATAAGATCAATTTCTAACATAATCAGCATCTTTATCTTAATGCCAGTTGATTCATTCATCCTTTTGAATTAATTAGCTCTGCTATTTTCTGTTTCAAAATAACCTGCTTTTTAAATACACCCCTGCCCTTTTCAAATTCTTAAAAATATTGATCCATCAGCAACATTTGGGTAAAAATATTTATAACCAGGAAAAGTCCCAGCAATGGAAGTAAGGGTGATGACCAAGAAGGACAACAGATGTAGCTGGCAGCCTGGCTGAAAATCTTTTGGAATGAGTCAGGAAGGGCTATCACGATGGACTTAAAATTTTGTACCAGGGTCAGCAGAATCTCAAACAGGAAAGGAGAAAGAGTGTATTTGTATGTGACTGCAAGGTGAAATAGCAATACTTGTACATGTAATTCTGAGCTACTGCAGCTCAATTTGTGGCCTAAACAAGCCTGCATGATATTTCAAACTAGTGTGCCAAGAGAGAGAAAAGATTTCTTGATTTCTTCATCCAGAAGAAAACTGTCTATATCAGTTAGACTCAGATGAAGACAAGGTCTAAGTATCAATTCATCTGAGAAAGGAAAGTAAAACTCAAAAGAACTCAAATATTAACAGGAGCTGTAGAGACAAATGAGCGCTATACAGACAGAAGATGAGCATGTGGGTCTGTGAGAAATAAAAGTTTGGTAAATAATCACACCAGCAAATGACTGCCTTACCCAGAGCAGTGGTAGAATAAAAATTATTTTAAAATATCATAAGGATGAAGTAAGAAATACTAATGTGTGGATTGCAGGTGTTCCAAGTCTAGGTCTATGCCTGTTTCTATGTAAGGCTGGCATTTTGCTCAGTTCTTTATCTATGAATCCACCACATATTTCTCTTGCATTGGAATGGGTCCATTGGACAGAAATATATTTCCTTGGACTACTTGCCATACAGTACCAAGGAGGGACTGTGTAATTTCCTTTTGGTCAAAGGAAACAGCTAATGTCCAAAGCTGAGAAATAGAGTTTGATGGGAAATCCTCCAGTTTTAGCAGAATGGCTTGGAGAAAGGTATCTACTGCTTAAAGGAGAGGATGTGCAAAGACTAAAGGAAGGATTAAAAACACATTACTATTTGGCACATATTTGCAAATCCTTTGGAAAAGCTGAAACTTATATTCAAATATTTGGATGTTTGTGACCTGGATAATTAAACATACAAAAACATTGGAATTAGTTACTGTATACATCCCCACATGCAAGCTGTTGCACTGTCTCCTGCTGGTGTGTTCCTGTTAGGAAGTGAGCCTATTACCACAGCAGAGTCTATACAAAGAAACATTTGCACTGAAAAGGCCTCTGAATTGGAACTGTTTACATAAATGCACAACATTACATAGTGATCATGGACCAGCTTGGAGTCTTAACTGCTCCGTTTTTCATACGAGTCATCAGATGAGTTGCTGACTGTTTTTTTAACAGCTCACATGAGCAATAGCTTAGCACTATGAGTAAGGATCAGCAATCTGTCTTCCTATTATTATTTGTCTAATTATAACCTTTTGTACTGAAGTAGGTGCAGATTTGCAGTAGAACATGAGCATATTAACCTAAGATACACAGCATATTAACCTAAGGTGCACAGGTATTGCTCACAACAATAAGATATAGTTTCTGTCTGGGAATGTTTACAATGTAGAATGCAGTTGTGAAAGAACAAGAGAAGATTAAAAAAAAAAAAAAAACAGAAGGAAAATGAGGTAGGTTTAAACAAAATCAAATTGTTATATAGGTAGAGCTGGATAGAAGGCATGGAGAGCATCTTATAAGTATTATTTATTTCTCATCATATGATTGATATTTATATAAGTTTTATAAGTAATTTAGAATACACTTACATGAATTACTGGGTATATCTTATAGTACAGTGAAATAATTATTGGCCTGTGGTTAAAATGACACAAGTGCCACTGGTCTGATCCACATCGATAGGAGAAACCAAACTTTTACCATTTGTTTGAGTGGAAATATATTTGATAAATTTGCTCCAATCTAATTTTACAGAACTTCTATATTAGTAGAGGTCCAGAACTTTTTTACTTCGGTAAATTCATTCCCCTCTCTTTTTTTTTCTTTTTTTTTTTGTGTCTTTTTACAATTTCTATTACCAAAGAAATGACAGAAAACTATGCTAATTATTCTCTACAGTAAGACTATTTTTTTCACTTCTCAGACTTTACTGACTACCTGAAATGTGGTTCATTGCTCATCTTATGTATTCTCTGACTCTCCAAAATTCTGGCCAAACTTGGCTTGGTTATAGGACATTTGAAAAAAAATGCACTTCAAATGTTCATGATTTGAATTGGGTTTTGCAGAGCAGAGATTGGGACTGAGAGGAGAGAGCGATGAGGACTCAGGGAAAGGACAGTTTGGAGAGGCCTGGGGAGAACAGGAAATCAGCAGGAAGCATTATGACTTGGAGAACGCACTTCATTCAAGTGCCTGGAAGGGAACCGAGAATCATCATTTCTCTGCTGTCACTAATATCTATGAAAAGCCCTGGTAAAGTGTCCGTTCCTCTATAGTGCTGATTCACCCTGAGAATGACAACCTAACATTGCTATCCATTATTCCATTAGCGGAAATGACCGCAGTGTGCTAAGTGGAGCGAACCTTTCCACTGAATCATGTGGGTGTCAGTACAATCCTAGGTGATGGCACCTGGAGCTTTGGCTTTTAAAAGGCACGGAGTGACAGTGACAAATATCAGCTTAGAAGAGCATTGCTGAAGTTGGAAAATGTGTGTACACTCAAGCTAAGAACACCAGAGTCAAATATTCTGAGTGTCTTGTGACCATTGTCTGCAAATCTGAAGCTGACTGAAAGCATTTGCCCTTCCAGAAGAAGCAGACTGTTCAGTTCAGAAACAACTACGTGATGTCTTATTTATTTGATGGCTATGCAAGAACGGAGCTATTCTGAGGACTGGATGATGATGCCTACTGCTCCTGTTCTTAGTGCCCAGGACATATGCATAGGCGGGCAGAAGAGTTGTGCCTGTAGCTTGCAGCCACGTACTGCATGGAGCTCGACTGATAAGAGGGGCTTCCTTGTGGCCTGTGCTTTTTTCTTTTCTTTTTATTTTTTAAATTTTAAATCATGACTATCACAGCAGATTTCAGCATTTCACAAGCTTTAAGTATCTACTTTCCATTGATAGTGAGATCAAAAGTTCTCACTTATTTCTGAATGACCACAGGCAATGAGGAATTTTATCTGCCAAAAGCACAACACCTAGATTTTAGAAGCAGCAAGCCTTTCTGTAAACCCAGCCCCAAGGTACAGTATTAACATCTGAAAATAGAGAGACACAACTAGTGTCCATTTTTGGAAAATTCAAGGTAGGTGACATTTCTTCCACTACACACTGTGGCAGGGGCAGATACTTCTCCAAGACAGCAGTCACCTGTCTTAGTCCAGTCCTCACTTAAGCTGGAATCCCTTGTTGCATTCATCATATATGTTCTCATATCTGTCCCACATACAGGAACCTCCTAAAGCAAGGTTCTTTTCACTTTTTGTTTAATTGGTAAAAGTACATTGTAGTCATGTTATATGTCATCCAAAAAGGAAAAAAACATAAGCACGAAATTCAAGACTGCATCATCATGTTTCAAATTGTACAGGTGTTCTTAAATTTCTGTTTGACTCTGCACTGATGTAGCATCATTTTACTTGATATTATATATAAAGGGGGATACTACCAACAGCTGTGCACCATCAGTGAAATCTTTACAGTGCAGTCAAAAACTAATGTCCCATTTAATTTATGGAAGCCAGGACATCTTCATAGTCTGCCATTTTTTATTTGTTTGTTTTTGCATTTTTTTGCAGAAAAGATGCAAATTAGTATCATTTAAATACTGCTCTCTTTTGTTTGCCCAGGACATTACCTCCCATACTATAAAATATAATCCATGACATGTTACTGAAGTCTTGCACAAGGAAACATTTTATCATGGTTTTAACTGAATAGGCCTGCAGATGTAGATGCAGAACATGGGATTAATCAGGTGCATACATACTTGAAAGATCTAATTGAAATACTGTTAAAATAGCAAATCATAAATTTTGAATGGTTTTCAATTGTGATGGTAAGATCTGACATTTCTTTTCTTAGTGAGATGATACAAGTGAGTTATACTAGCCTTTATAACATAATTATTATCCTTTTAAATATGTTAAACCCCAAAACAGAGGAATTCCTCACTAAAAGAGGAATTCCCAGCGTCAGACTTTTGACAATTTTAGACTAATATGTTATAGTACACATAATATAATATACACAATAAAAATATTTAAAGATTGCCTTGAGTAAGCATACTATTGTGCTTTAACACTTATTAATACTTTGTTTCTGGTTCAATATTGAAGCATTTTAATCGCTTCTAAGTTTAGCGTTAGTTATTTGACAATGATTGAAGCTCTAACAAGAGCGTATTTCATAAAGTTGCTGAGCACAGAATTTTTATATTGATATGTGTGATGCTCTGAAGAAGGAAACTAGTAGAAAGAAACTTGAAAACACGTCATAAATTAAAATTGCAAAATGACACAGCTTATTTAATGTCCAGTGTTGACAGGCAGACTAAGTATCTAAACAGCCATACTGAAACTGTGTTTGTTTAGAGAAAATCCTTAACCTCGATACATTATTGAAGAATTTCCATTAACCCTTTGACAGGAATGGGCCAATTCTCATGCTTAAAATTACTCTGGAAAGACTTGCATAACAGGGTAGTATTTTTAAATACTTTTTGCTAGTTTTACTTAAATAATCCTGTCTCTGTTTAAAGATAATCTAGATTTCTTTGACACACTGCCTTGCAATTGTGAAAGATTTAATTCCCCAAAGGTTTACTGGGCATGGTTTTCTTCCTCCACTGTTTTGTACAGCCATTTTGGAGAATGCCAGAGTTGGAGTGTAGCTATTCAAACAGCTGAAACATTGCTTTCTGCTTATGGCCCATGCATTTTCACATTTAAATAGGTTAGCAGCATGTTTTGAATAATTTATCAGAAGAAAATTTTTCTCTGCACAAATAAGGTGTTGGGAAAACACATCACTGCTTCACTACTCACCCAGTTATTCATGTCTCCAAAAATTTTTTTAAATTGTTGCTGCATGTAAGAACTGTTCCTGTATAGTGTACTATACAGCTATTGATGTTCTTACCTGCTTTTGCAGTTAAGCAGCCCAAATATTGGTATGCAAAGTCCATTATTTTGGATTCTAATATTGGATATTTAGCACCACACACCTTAGGCAGCAATTGGTTAATTTGGGGGCCTAAAATCTTGTCCTTCATCAAGTCTTCCACTAAGATACCAACAATTTGATGTTTTTTTTCTAGATGAAAGATTGTATCAAAACTATTTATGGAAATTATTGGATTCATGTCATATTATGATAACATTTATTCTCTCACTCAGAAAAATGAATTATAGAACTGACATTCCAAGAAGAATATATCTTATGAGCCAAAGCTCCAATCCTAAAGTTTCACTAAAATTCCGAACTGGATATTCATCTTGGGTAAAAGTTGCACTGCATTCATTTTCAGCACATGGACATCTGGCATGCAGGTTTTTTAAGACTTAATTAATCATCCAACTGTGGAATTTTAATCTATATTTCAAGATGATACAAATCCAAAAAGGCTCATAGTAAAAATGTAAATGTAGCAGCAGACCCTTAAGCACTGCATAATCATGTATCAGGCTAACTTGCACAGAATCTATAATTCATAGTCTATGTGATCACCATTCGTTATGTATTTTCATTTTGTAAAAGCCTTACTGTATACGTCAAAATTTGTCAGCACTTACATACTATAAAAACCATTTATGAAAGCCTACTAATTATTTCCAGAGGCATCAGACCAAAAAAGATGGCAGATCTTCTTAAAGATGATAGTAGCAGATCTCCTTAAAGAGAACTAAAGTGGTTGTTTTTTACCCGCTTCCCAAGCGAGAGTGGAGCCATCACACATTTAAAGTTGAGATGTTTCTATCTATGCATCTTCTGTGTGCAATTTTCACAGCTGATAAAATCACTTTCTTATTTACAACTGTGTAAGCTGAGAGTAATTTCAGTCAGGGTCCTGTAATGACACTTACGTGAAATTGTTCCGTGTACAGTCAAGCAAATTGCTCTTCCTAATATACCTTTTCTATTAAATGCAAAATCTTACTTGGTTTGTACCAAAACCTCTTGCATAAACGTTGCAGTAGACAAAGAGTGAGTTAGAGGAGTAATGTTTGGGGAAAATTTACAACCACCTGCATTTGAATAGCAAGTGAAATCAAAGAGCAAATCTGAATTCTCCATCAGTTTTGGAAGATATTCCACATCTGAGCCAAAGGTTTCCATCTCCTGCCTGATTCACATGATTTCAGGGGCATAATTTTTTACTCAAGCTGATATCAGTTTTCTTTACCACAACTGTATACTCTACATTTCTTGGTGGGTATTGATATGCATGGTGGTGAACTCCTTACTGCTCCATCTGCTTGGCCATAATGTTACAGAGCCAACTGCAGGTTTTCATCTCCACAAGAGCCCTCCTAAAACAAATTATAAGAAAAGAATTTGCAGTTTGGCTTATTCTATTTAAATAAGCTGTCCTGATATAAACATGAAAGTGTGTAGTGAGGGAAATAGTCTTAAAAAGGGTTCTCTTAAAGCCCTCCCTGAGAAAAGTTCTTGGGGTGAGTATTATATAATAATAAAAATATAAAAGACTTAACTAAAATAAAGGATATTTGCTCACAAGCAGTTTGGAGATAGATGCTCTGCTTGGCTTTGACAATTAAGGTAATAATTGCACATCTGTTCAAAAAAGCTTTGAAATGTTTTATGTGGCTTTCACAGATGTGAAAAGTCAAAAACATTATATAAACCACATCCAAAACTAATAATTTTTATGAGTCCCAGAAAATAATTTAAGACTTATTCTATATATATTTGCATGTATGTATATGTATGTTTAAAATAGCGAATAATAAATTCTATTTAAGTTGACACAAAAGCTAAAGAAACTGATTAGTACCTGAAGAACCATAATAAAAAATTTAGTTGGCATTTTTGCCAACTAAAATTTGAGAGAGAAGCATTATCCTATAAGACATTTCTACAACTGTAAAATCAAACCTTCAAACAGAAATTTCCTTTGTAAACAAAAAAAAAAAAAAAAAAAAAAAAAAGTCAACAAGCCCCAGATGTCAGGAATCAGTCATCAGCTGTAATGGTACTCACCTGAGTGAGGCCTCACTACTTATCTTGCAAAAGTTACTTTAAGTAGTCTCTCAGAAATCCTCTCTCTTTCTGATGCATTTGCTTGATTCCAACAAAAGGAATAACTGCTTGTAATGCTATTCCTTCTCACAATTAACAGCTTCCTCTAATGGTAAGTTACAGTTTTCAGTTCCTTTTAACTTCATTAGGTGTTACTCTTTTGACGTGAACTTATACGTGTAGGAGAAATCCCCTGAAAAGTGGAGTCCTGAATATAATAGTAGGGAAGAGAGCTGGGCTTGGCAAAAGAGCATACCTGTCTCCTGTCTTAGGAACCTCTGGACTTGAGGCAGAACAGGTCAACTAAAATTAAAGCAGCTCAGAGATCAGTGTTGGAGTTGATGAGACAGAAAGGACAACCTGAAAAATGAGACTGAGGAAACATCCCAAATGGGATTCAGTTATCAACTACAAAGCAAATGAGGCCCTGACTTGGAAACCTGGAGATTGCTGCTTATTGCTGAGTACAAAAACTACCATTGTTCGGTCTTATTTGAACTGTCTGTCACTCACAAAAAAGTGTCCAGTCCTGAGGTGAAGGTATTCTGAGTCCCAAGGAATTGATGACCAGGACCTTGAATGTTTTGAATTTGTGAGCCTGGTGAGATGCTAGCTGGAACCACAGCAGTACCACAGATCTTAATCTGCCTTTGTGTCTTCTGGTCTCCCTGTAGTGATTCTTACTGCTGCTCCTGTAGACCTGGATGGTAGTGGGCCCTGCCCTAGCTGTGTATGAGATTTATCTCCCTTAGAATGTGGAGTTGGAGGAAGAGCTTCCAACTATTCTCTCTTCCTGATGTCTCGGACTCTCTTCTTCCCTCTTCTTCTCTGCTAGAACCTGCTGTCATGTATGACCACATGAATTAATGGGATCTGTTAGGCATGGGACCTTCTGGAATGTCAGAAGTGTGTTTCATTTCAAATAAGAACCAGTTTCCACGACCTGGTTGGATACTCATTGCGTTTTTGTCTGGTATTGCATAGCTCACCAATATGAGCACACCTCAGATAGTCAGTTCTTTAAGTGGTCACAGGGTTGTAGTTATTCTGGATGGCGTCTGAAACAGAGGTCCCTTGTGTATTCTGCATGTATGGAGACAAGCAGATAGACTCTTCCCCAATTCCAGCTCACCTCTAAGATGTGGTCTGCCTGCGGACTTTACTTGATACTTTAGCTGCATGTTTTCAATATGGTAGAGTGTACCCGCTAAAGAGAGTGGCTAGGAGAAGAAAGTGTGAGCGTAGGCAAGCACATTGTAAAGACGTGTTGCTTTCTGGGAAATGTATTGGCAAGCGCTAAGTGTTCCAGATGCAAGGCATTGCAGAGGACATGTTAACCAGTCTGGATATAAGGGTTGCTTGCATTGCAAGGTCTCCTGGGGTGTCCCATGGCATTTGGCGTGTGGTAAACTAACAACTGCCCAAAGGGTGCTTCAAGAGGCACCCACACAACCTGCTATGTGCAGTCCAGGATGCCAGAAGAGCTGCAGTGATAGGACAGTGGAGGTCTCACTGCAATGAGGATGATTATAACTGTAAGTAGGGCTCTAACACCAATGAAGAGTTAAATACTTCTGCCAAATGTAGTTTTAATTTTGTGGCCTTGGGGTTTATTTATGGCACACCTTGTGCATTGATGGGAAGTTCAAGCTGCTTAATCAGGTAATGTTCCTCAATTCGTTGCATCAGGCAGGTCATCATGAATAGTTTTTCCTTAAGACGTCTCTAAGAGGCTATGTCATAAAGTATGTGTTTAAGAGGGGGAAAAGGTGTATTTCTCAGATGGTCTTTGGCATGTCTTAAACTCCAGGTTCTGAGTGTCTAACTTAAGAAGCTTAATGATTAAACAACATTGCTTTTAATGCACTATATATATAGTCTTTCAAACTGAGCGAGCTGAGAATTTTCTAATCCTTGTAATCTTAGTCCCACCATAAAATACAGCTTTCTGAGGAATAATTCTATTTTCAATAATCAGTTTTAATGTTGTATCAGGAATTGCTCTGTGCCTTGCTGCAGAGTGACTTAGACTCTTGGGACTTAGACTCTCTGACTAGAATTTTAATTTGGTTTCAAATATCAAAGCATGGAAAAGGACAATACATTCAAATTACTCAATGCTCTTTATTTCCCTGGCTGTAGAAATGTTCGAGGCGGTGGGGAGTGGTGGTGATGGGGGAGGGTGGCGGGTTGGATCTGTTATAAGAACAGGCTCTTGGCTCCTCCATCTGGTTACTAACTATACACAACAAAGTGGTTTGCGAAGGGTTGATCACAAAGTAAAACCTGATTTTATTTTCCCTTGATTGCCTAGAAGTGGAGATAATGCTGTGGCATTCTAGTACATTTTATAAAGCTGTCATAAGAAATATCTTGCAAAACAATGTAATTCTATAGCTACATATATTCTCTTACCAGTCTGTTCTATGATTCTGTGAAATGCTCAGGTTTTCAGGTTTTATTCAAAAACATGTCAACAGCAGATGCACTGATTTTTGAGGAATTAAAAATGAAAGCAATGGGGAAAGCTAACATTCTTTAATATCTTGTGAAGATATTCAAAACCATCTTATATAACCATAAAACAGCCTTCCCCTGAGCCCTCTTGAAAGATTAATATGGATGCTATCATGCCTCAGGATAATAATATGCATTTTCAGTGGCAGTCTGTGAAAGACTTCTTGTTAACAAGAAGTATAAAAATACGCTTTTTTACTTAATGTTTAAATAATCTGGAAGTACCAATACAGACTGAAAGAAACAGTATTTAGGCCGTTACTATGCAACTTAACATTTATGTGGTTCTGGACCCCTAGGCAAGTCTGTAGTATCACATCTTCTTTAGCAGGCAGCTGTCCAACACACTATCCTCCTTTGTCTTTCTATGTAGATTCTGTGGGTTTATCAAATCTCTTGAGTCTTATTACTCAATATGCAGGTGCAAACATGCAGTAAACATTCCACTTGCACATACCTCACCAGAACTTGCTGTACTAGGGAACTGCTTTGCCAAAAAAAAAAAAAAATAGGCCTTAAAATCCTCCAAAATTTGTGGAGACAATATAATAAGGTCTTGAATGACAGATTCTCAGTATTCCTGTGCTGGTTATCTTAGCCATTTTATTGCCTGTGAGATGTGGATTTATTAAGTTTCAATATATAACACGGCATTGAGAGATGTGGTAAAATCTGTTGCCTGCAAAAGTCCCATTGTTACTGTAAAAATAACTGTAGTGAAGTAGACTGGAATGACAGCTTCACTATCCTAGAAATAAAGTAAGTGAAAAATGTTTCTATGCCAAAGGTCCTACTATAATGGAATCATAATGGTTTTCCAGTGCTATACAAGTGCAAAAGTAGGACAGTGATCTAGGGTAAATGTTTTATAATAAAGACATTCTTTTTTTTTTCTTTTTGAGATATTATAACAGTTAGCTGACCCCATGGACCTCCCAGTTTGCTGCCACTGTGCAGTAGTCTTCATCCCCTAAGAACTTTAGAATGGCAAGGATGAGAGAAATCATTTATCCTGACCCAAATGGAAATGTCCCTGCTTCCTAGGTTGAAAAGCTAGTGTCAGAGTTGGCTTTAATCAGAATGAGAGCTTTGACAGCACTGTGCACTGAAAGCCGTTTGGTAGCGGGGGATGATACATATACCCAATGCTATCAGAGAACTTTTTGCCTTATAATGGAAGCAGACCTGGGTCCTGAATTCATTTCTCTCAAAATTGCAGCTTAATGGAGCCTTAAATAGGGGCTATGCTAGAAATTGTTGCAGTAGAATGTATGCTATAACTTACTGACCTGATCTGTCACCTTCTGATTTCCTGGCTTCAGGTACTTCCTGACAAATGCAGTTACTTAGTTTTTTCTGTAAGAGTTCAAAGCTTCAGCTTTAAAACTACTGAGCAATTTGATAGATGATGCAAGTTATATTTTTTGTATCGCACAATTTATTAACAACTAGCTCATATAGCTGGCAGGGTGTTGTTTCAGTTTCATGGAATAAGTCCTAGTGGTTTTAATTATAGTCTTTTTGGTAGCTTTGTTCTCAAATTTGACTTGAGTGCATAAAGCACCGGATAGTCCAACTTTGACAGGGTTAGTGATGTGGGATGAAGTACAAATCAGAATACTAAGCCCAGCTGATGTCTACTTTTTAGTCATCAAACTACTAAGAAGGTTGATGGTGCTTTTCAGGGTAGGTGATGGCATAATTATTTTTCTTTTTTTTTTTTTTTTTTTCTTGGAAATTTGCAGCTGAAGGTGGACCTTTCTGTTGGTGCTACCAAAATCATGTCCATGTATTACAGTATTAGAGGAACCATCCAGACTAAGGTCTTGCATGTGGCAATTTGTTAAAAATAAAATAAAATCTCACTATAGACCTGGTATGTTCAAGAGAGGCTATGCACTCCTGTATCCATCCTTAATAGGCAGCCACAGAAGTGGTGGTTTGTGGCGGAACGAGTGGAAGGCGGGTCAAGTGACAAATATGTACTTCACTCAAATAGAGAACTAACAATATGATTTATTAGTATAATAATGATTTCACGAGATTC
>JAUBOD010000445.1:2942091-2968690 GCA_032353885.1 Nothura maculosa | reverse complement strand
GGTGCCTGCTGGAGCGGGAAGGTTGGACCAGATGATCTCTAGAGGTCCCTTCCAACCTTGAAGATTCTGTGATTCTGCGATACTGTGAAGTTCTTCTAAAATCCAAGCAGAGCTCAAAAGCCCACTATAGTTCAGGAATGATGTAATACTGGAACAGGAAGGACAATGTATCAGGAAAATAGGAACATTATTTTAATGTTTAGGATTAATTTTTGAAATTAAGCTTGGAGCTAGTATATGAAGGATGAGGAAGGCTGCATTTATAATACTCAGATGCAGTGCAGGTGGAGGTCATTATATATTTCTGAAGAAACAGAATGTCAGAAACACATTTGTGTGGGAGAATTAAATGACAAGTGTTAACTAACATGATATGGACTATGCCATTGATTAAGAGCACTGAAATGGAATATTGAAAATATTATTCCATTTAGAAGTGGAGAAAGGAAACTTAAACATGGGACATCAGTGGCTGTGGGGCTGTGCTAGGGTCAGTTGGGATTTGTTTTGTGATAAATGGCTGGCAGATGTGGAGTCTAACCTGCACGCAGAGATGTCTCAGCAGCTATTGTCAGAGTACTTGTGAGCGAGGACAAGGGAGGAAGGAGGAAATTCCCAAATAAGAAAGTGGGAAGGAAGGAGACTTGCTATGTTGGTATTCACTGTTTAGATCAGTGTGAAAAGAGCAGAGTGCTAGTTTGCCCTGTTCTTTCTGTTAGGTTTGGAAGACTTTGCACTGGGAGTATAACCTGCATTTATAGAGACAACAGTGTCTTCCCCTTCTCTCTATCCTCAACTGTGGAGCTGCCATGGAGAGGTGTTTTTACAGAAGGCCCTCCAGCCACTATGTGATTTTTTTTTTAAGAGGGAAAACATCTCCCCTGATGCATGAACCTTCTATGTGTGCTGTGGTGACACCTTTCTCCGGCATAAGACTCTGTGATTAAAGTTTGCAAAGTTCTGTAGAAAAGTAAAAAGAGATCACCCCAAGATTTTCAAATGCTATTAAATTTGAAAATTAAAAATTGAAATGGAATATCAGAAACAATGTTCATTAAAAATAAAACAAATGCATGTAACACAAGAGCCTTATCAAAGTGTATATAAAGCTGCATTGCCAGAATCATGTGGCATTTGCCATGGATTACTAGGAGAATTCAAAGACAAAAGTGCTGAACTATTAAGCATGCGATATAATGTGTCGCTTTAAACAGACCCAAATCTAGAGAATAGTAAGGGTCATAAGTTTTAAAAAGTAAAATTGAGTGGAAGGTAAGAAACTACACATGAGTACATCTAACCTCTGTCAGGCAAATTGGTACCAAACAAAAACAACATTTAGCGAATGTTCATGCATTGCTAACAGCTTACAGAAGCGGCAGATGCAGCAGTCATAAAGCATCCATGTCCTTGGTAATAAAATCTCTTCATGCAATTGAAGAAGAATGTTTAAAAAAAAAAAAAGATTGGTGTGTATAGATAGACAAAATTTATAGATCTATATAGACTGTATAGATCAACATGTACAATCCTTAAAAGTTTTTGTCAATTTTCTTCAGTGAATTCTCCACTAAACTTTATCATGCAATTAATATCAAATTCTCTCCTAGATAAGTAAGTAACGGGCAGGAAATAAAGGGCTAGCACAGGTGTGCAGAGGAGGGAAATTATCAGGAATCCCACTGGAATCAGTGTGGTGATCTGTGCTGTGCTGCACGTCTGAATGTGCTTGGAAAGAAGATGAAAAAGGTGTTGAAAACTGCTGCTAAGAGAAAATTATTCAGCATGGTCAAATGAGAATCCCAGTGTGAAAAGGGAATCTTGCATTGCTAAATGGAGTGATTGCACCTAGTGCTGTGGAGATGTCAGCACACAGTGCTCAGCTGTGGTCAATAAAGCAAACACAGTGATAGGAAGCATTAGGAAAAGAGCAAGGAAGTAGGCAGGAAATGTGGAAATGCCACTATTCAATTTCACAGAGCACCTGCATTTTGAACAATAGGTGCAGCTTTGCTGTTGATGCCTCTAGAAAAGGTTATAAGGAAACAAAGCAACAGAGAAGGAAAGGATGGCAAGGGTGACAGGAAGTGTCTGTGTAAGGAGAGACGGGCTGGATTAGGACTCGGCCTGAAATGTTTGACCAAGGGGAGATGTTATAAATATGCTATAGTGAATATCATCCAGAGAAAAAAATAGGAAATGATTACTTGTTCTTTCTCAGAATACAGTAACAAGGAGATGGGCAAAATCCTCAGATATCGGGTTTAAAAACAAGACAAAACTACTTTTTCACACACTGCTCACTTCATTGCTGTAGCATTCTGTGCATGCCAGCAGCTGCTTTCTAAAGGTAACTATGCAGAGTGATGGCAGAAAACCCAGGTACACTGAAGTAATGGAGATAGTTGTTTGCTTCCATTTCAGATTATATAGGAGAGTGTTTCCCTGTATGCTTGCCCTGCTATTACCCTCTATCTTGTGCAAAGGGGATAACTACCTTTGAAAAGGGGAGATAACTATCCTTATATTCTTTGGAAAAAGAATAGAAAATTTCTGGGTTTGTTTGACTGTTGAGGATCACATATTGCTCATAGAAGAATGTGATTTTTAGTATTATAGGTCTAACTCTAAACACCCTGAGTCCAGAGTAATCTTTTTCACTGAGTATCAAGTGCTCCGCACTAGAGTCTAACATGAAGCTTCAGTTCTGTTATGGTCTTTGTCAAAACTGATTTCAACTGCAGCAGAGTTTTCTAATACTTCTAAAACGTTGTGGAGAATGTCCCTACTAATTTAGCTGAGTTTGAACCATGAGTTTTTATGAGTTGAGGCTTAACAGATTGCACAATTGAAAGGAAATGAAAATGTGTTTGCCAAGAGCTGAGATCATCACAGATGCTTTCTTTGGGACAGCTTCATGTCTTTTGGAGTCGGTCCATTGTCAAGAACATTGTTTCACACATTCTTAGGTAATTAATGCTCTCCCAAACAAATTACAGTCCTGATTGAGTAAAGGTAGAAGAGCTCTTCTCAATTCAAGTGTGCACAAGGGTGGCTTTTTCAACTGATTTGAAAGGGGAGTTTTTTTAGAAGCTAATAGGACAAAATATTACAGTTGTTAGCCTTCATTTAAGGTAGACCTAATAGTCTCCAACAATATTTTTCTTAGCTTATTCTGACTTTACTGTTTTACAAGCCTAGTTATATCCCTTATGTGTGCATGCATTGAGCTTCAAGGTGATCATCTCCTGTAAGATGGCTGGCTGAGATGACAAGCACCTTTTCCAAGGCCCAGTAGACAGCTTTGAAAGCACATCTGTGAATACTGCACTCTGAGCAGGAGTGATTGTTGCTGATCTCCTGTTGAGCTCTGGAAAGATTTCAAAGATAGCTTTGCTTTGTGCTCAGGGACAGGGCACATGACTGGGATTAATCTTCAAGCCATGATATATGGCTCTATACCCAAAGAGAATGAGCCATGTTCATCTGTGCTGTGACATCAATCTGTTTAGGAGTATTGATAAATCTTGTTTTTTTAATTGGGCATATTTAAATCCGTTTTTATAATAGTTGGTATGGACTAGAAGCCATCTTCTATCACAGGTCTGACACCAGAAGCTGTGCTGATAATAACACAAAAGAATGATCATTTACCAGGTCTCACTGGCTTAGATTATATCTTAAAATATTTAATTTATAAACACTAGAGTAAATACATATTTTGTATAATTGAGTTGAAACAAGCTAAAATCTTCAGATATGCTGTACAGAAATATACAATGGAACTTCCTGAGAAAGTTCAGTATGCAAAGAGCCTCTGGTAGTGCATTTAGGTAAACTTGTAATCAAATTAGGCAAGTATTTGAATACCACAATGAATGGAAACATCAATACTTAACCTGCAGTTAGTACTACTCCTAGCTAGGAAACACAAAACCTTTTTCTCAGAACTGCTGGAAAGATTTGTAAAGTGGCTTTGAATGCATTAGTATTGTGTTCAAGCCTTTTCTATTATATGATTCAAATTTCAAGTACTAAAAAGCATACTGCCTAATGTTAGGTAACTGATTAAACAAACAATATGGATCAAAAGAAATTCAACAATTATGCATCTAAGTTTGCATCAGAGTTTTAAAAAAAACATGTTTTGAAATGATGAATTATTCACAGCTCAAGATGAAATGAGGAATATTCTGACTTGTGCTTTTGAAGTGTCACTGTATTAATCTAGGCCACTTTCTGCACATCTATAGTCTTTTCATCTCTGGAGATACGCTGCAAGATGGTGAGTTCACATCACTAAGTTCCTGTTGGCAAAGAGTCAGGAAACAAGTATTTTAAAATTTACAGTTTATTACTATTGTGCTTCAATTAATACTCATAATTCCTAAGGGAGCTGTGAATGATATAGTCTTTTTTCTTTTTCCCTATTTTGTGGTTTCTGTGGTTTTATTTTCTCCCCTCTAGATATTTTATTTACGCATATTTGGTAGATGAATTTTGAATTTGTTACAAAAATGCAGATGTGCATTTTAAAATGCCCTGCCCTCACATTCCACCATCCTAGCTAGGAAGTGTCAACCTAATTTTATTATTTAGAAAAGGTATAATTCCACAGCTCGTTCCAAAAGGGATAAACAATTGAGATTAGCTCCAGATCTGAGTTTTGCAGCCAGTGGATGGTGGCGAGAGGGAAGACTAGCTTCAGGTGTTGCAAATTTGTTCAACCTTTGCTCCTTTCCCCAACAAGGAGGTACATGTCTATTCCTTCTCAACCATTGAGAAGAACCTTTAATAGGTTTTGTTAAACTAGTCTCTTGCCAGGCAAGAGTAGAAGTAACAATAAAGTCATTTACATAGGAGTGTCATTTATACAAAACTGGATAGAAGTATTTTGTAACTATTTCCTTTATCAAAACAAAATACATAAATAGCCAGTGGGTTTGCTAGGTTTCCAAATGCAAAGCACATGCAGCAGATGGTGTGTACTGGCATAGGCACGATGATACTGGGAGATCAGGGAAAGACAGGAGCTGGAGGATATAGCAGCCCTGTGTATGTGTGTCTTTGTGTTTGACCGAAGTCCCAGATAACTTCCTCCAAGCCTCATAGAATCATTGTGGTGGGAAAAGACCTAGAGGCTGTCAAGTCCAACTGCAAACACATCACCACCATGCCTGCTAAACCATGTCCCTAAGCGCCTCATCTACACATTTCTTTAACACTGCCAGAAACGGTGACTCCACCACTTCCCTGGGCCGCCTGCTCCAATGTTTCACCGCTCTTTCTGTGCAGAAATTTTTCCTAATACCTAATCTGAACCTCTCCTGGCACAATTTAAGGCCATTTCCTCTTGTCTTATCAGTAATTCTTTTGGAGAAGAGGTCGACCCCCACCTCACTACAGCCTCCTTTCAGGTAGTGTAGAGAGTGATAAGGTCACCCCTGAGCTATCTCCTCTTCAGATTAAATAATCCTGGCTCCTTCAGATGCTTCTTGTAAGGGCTATGCTCCAGCACCTACACCAGCTTCATTGTCTTTCTGTGGACATGCTCTAGTGCTTTTGTGTCTTTCAGTGAGGGACCCAAAACTGAACACAACATTCAATGTGCAGCCTAACCAGCACCGAGTACAACACATCCCAGAGGAACAATCCTCCCTCCTGCCTAAAGCCACCCTTGCTCCAAAAGACAGGCCAGCTTTCTCTTCCTAATCCAAGCTCCTGTCCTCTCCCTTCCTTATGAGGAATTCCTCACCTTCCTCTCCTTTGAGACTTCGCTCTATCCCTGCACCTTTCCCCACATGTCATTTTGGGACTCAAGAGTTTTTGCATATAGACAATATCTGCTTGGCTTTCTTTTAAAGTTTTTGACCAGCTCCATTTTGAAAAGCTCTTGTGGGATTAAAAAGGCTATCTCAAGAATTAATAACTAGCTGAAAGATAATAAAAATCTTTTTTCTTTCTTTTTTTTTTTTTCCTTCGTAATGGTTGTTACCAGATAGCTTGTCTACAGACATCTATATGTAAACTTTCCTTGTTTGTAAATATGCTGGGGAAAGGTCAAGGAGGGTGATGTGACAAACTTATTCAGGATAATTGAAAGTGACTGCAAAAAGTAGCAGAAAAGATTCTATGATGTTTTGTGTCAAAAAAGAATGTTGAAGTTTAGCCTTAGTAACTGTGAGATAATTATTTGGAGGAAAAAAAAATTCTAACAATAGAGCAGAAAGTTCAAAATGACCACCTGCTTTTCTGGAAAGAAGTCCTAGGATCATTTTAGAGAGTTCTGTAAAACCATTGTCTCAGTTGTCACAGAGGTTAGGAGTTTTTGCAAAAGTAATAGAAGCAACATTTTTAAAAATCCACAAAATATTCTCATCTTGAATACTCACCTCCTGCAACTCCACACACACTTCTTTTTACAAGCATAAAATAGAATTGTAAAGATTGCAGACAGTCGGGGTGATAAGGGTCATCTGAGCTGTGAAAGCGCTCCAGAGAGAGAATAGACTAGAGAAATGATCTACAGACTGGGCCAGCAATAAACTGGATGACTCCAACTTGCAAAAGAGACAACTGAAAGTACAAGACAGTTCTAAAATCATGACTAATATGCAGCATGTAAATATCTTACGCGTATCATAATAAAAGGACATCCTCTAATGAAATGGTCCGACATCACATTTAGCACAAAGCAAAAGGAAGACTCTTAACATACAAAGACAGCCAAACTGCAGAATGTAGCCAAAGGAATCAAACATCCATAGGGGATATCTGGTCCCCTTCCCCACAAGCTTTCATGTGATCCACTTCTGTACAGCAGATATCAGTGTGTTCTTTGTTTATTTTATTATTATTCAAGTGGCCAATTCCCCTGTCGAGCAATATTTTGTTATGCTGCTCCTGCCACAGTGGTCAAGCAGTCCCAGGGAAAGATTTGTTTATTTGCTTCTCGGATACTGATCAGCTTGGGAGAAATCCACAGAGTACAAAGGGAAATTTGATGCAGATGGCTAATTAGCAGCAAGATATGGAACAAATGTATGCTCAAAGAAAGGCAGAGCACAGACCAAAACAGCAGGGGGAGGGATTTGTCTTTTGCATTTCACAAAAATACGAAAGATAACAGGATAAAAATAGATGGATAGAAAAAAGTGATCCAGAAAGACTGCTGTAATAGGTTGGCCGTCTCACCTGGATACCTCACCTCATTATGATCCCCATATTCCTGCCTGTGATCCACATCTTCCCTTCATTCCCAACGCATTATTGCAGATAAAGCCTTCAGATTTCCTTGTCTTCTATCCAAAAATTCAACAACCTAATGAATGCTTGAATGAATAATGAATGATTACTGTGCCCAATTCTGGGCTTCCCAACACAAGAAAGGCTGGAAATCTGCTGGAGTGAGTCCAGGAAAGGGCAACTAAGATGATTAAGAGATGTGAATATACATCATACAAAAGGAGGCTCAGAGAGCTGGGACTGTTCAGTCTCGAGAAGAAAAGGCTCAGGAGGGATCTTATAAATGTGTATAAATATCTGAAGGGAGGGTATAAATAAGACAGACTTCTCAGTGATGCTCAGTGACAGGATGAGAGACGAGGGGCATAAAATGAAACAGAAAACTCCATCTGAACACAGAAAAACATTTTTCAGTTGGGTGAGCACTGTAATAGTTTGCTCAGAAGAGCCCTAGTTTCCATCCTTGGAGAAGATCAAAACCCAGCTGGACTCAGTCCTAAGTAATCTGCTCTTGGTGACCCTGCCCTGAGTACAAGACTTGGACTAGATGACCTTCAGAGAGCTCTTCCTGCCACAACTACTTTGTGATTTTGTCAGTATTATTCATAAAAACTTGGAGCACAAAGATGTATTACTATTATTATAAATAATTACTTATGTAGCTGGCCAATTAACCAGTTATGACCATCCACAGAAAGAATATATTGATATCAGCTACTTCTTGGCACATGCACGGTAATGAGCCTGCAAATGCCAGTCATCTGCATCAATAATAAAATATGGGTAAGTGCTACAGAACTGCTCACATGCTTCATTAATGTTTCACAAGTATTTCAGGAATCAGCTTTCATTTTCTGTCAAAAAAGATTGTCTTATTTAAATCTATGCATGAAATATTGTTTCTGAGTCCCCTTACTTGTTCTGAATAACTTCTATACAACTTGGCCGGTATCTAGTAGAATCATATATAATTTCCCAGTAAGCGCATAGCAGATCAAACTTTGCTTCTGTTGTGCAAGTTTTACTACTGAAAGCTGTCCCTGGCCTGAAGTACACAAGACTGAAGATGTTTCCAGTAAATCCTTTTCTCTCTTTTCCACGTAAAAAGCAAAGATGATCCTATGAAGGGGAAACAACTTTTTTTTTTCCAGAGGCATAGACATGTAAAGTAATTTTAGGTGAGAGAACAAGAAGTAGGAGCTAAAATGTATTAGATACTGAAGCTTCTTGGCAGCAAGTCTATGTTTTGCAAGGAGACCCTCAAAAGGAGCTTAGCAAAGAGCATGGTTGCCTTTACATGTCCAAAGTTTCAGCTGCTGACAAAGTTGAAAAAATAGACCCAGTGCACCACGCTGGTTAGTGGTAAGTGAAAAATAAATTAATCAGCATCAAAAAAGTTCGTCAAATATGATCTTTTCTTAAATTTTAGTTTGCATTTTTTTCTTTAAATTGTTTTTACTATGTTATATTTGTCTGAAGGAACATTCCAAATGTCCTGAACACACTGTAGGTAGCCCCCAGCTCTGAAGATGATCACAGGAGCTTCAATTAGATAGGGTTTCTCTTCTTGATTCTCTTTTTAAATGTATGCAAATTAAAGCACCAGTACTCTAGACTGTCTACCCTCTCAAAGGGTATGATCTGTGTGGTCTCTGGGAGAAGCAAGCATGTTGGTGAGTTGCAGTCATAACAAACCATTTGCTGGAGTTGGTATTGTGCCAGCCCGAGCCAGATTGCTTGGACAGTCATGTTAGGAAAGCTTATCTCCTCAGATATTCCAAGTCCTGTCTGTGCAAGCAACGTGCATCAGGATTACCTGAATCTGTAGGTTTTCTACAAATCTGACTCATCTGTAGTTCTGTGCCAAGGTTATCTCATAAGACTCAGCTACTTCCTTGGGTGACTCATTTTATGAACTTAATAGTTTATAACTACAAGTGTCTTTTGACTACAAGCCAGTCAACAAACTAATCTGAAACTATGCAAAGCAATTGCAGCCTAAGGGCTCTAATCATTAGAGATGATATATGGTTTTCTTTTTATCAAAGAGCAACGAAGCAAATCTTTGCTTCACCTGACCATCTATTCATCTGAACTTTTAACAAAGATTAGATGCTTTTCTTTGTTTAAAACCTGCTGAGAGACAAGAGAAATAAAATTCAATATGTACAGTGCACATGGACTTAGAAACTGTTCAAGAAACAGCAGCTTTTGTAAGACAAAGGAAGTTTTATCTTTCCACTATTATCTTCCTTGAGGATTTTACCTAGTAATATATCTCTGATTTATGTGGGGTTTTTTTTAATAGGCATTTAGAAATACAATCAGACGTTTCTAGGGAGAAAACAAGCAGTTTTCAGACTAAATACCTTCTCTGCTTCTGCCTACCTCTAAATTAAATTAAATAGCTTTTTACTCATATTTACTTAGGATGTTATGCTCATTTGAAGTTGTGCCAGAAACATATAGACATGCAAATTGATCATACACATTTTCCTTTTTCTTTAGTTTCCTCCTTTCTCCATTAAAAGAGACTTTGCTGCATGAATTGCCAAGTGCATTTGCCTGTCACAAATTTCTTGTCCATTTGCATATCAAAACATGGTTGAGCAGAGCTCAATAGACACCTTAGACTTTGAAATAATATTTTGAACCATTATAGTTATTTTCATCCCAGGAAGACAAAGTAACTTACAAATGTGAATGGTTTCAAATTCACAAACTTCTTGCTAGTGATGTCTAAATCATTATTCTTATATGGAAAATTTGAATCCAAGAAGGCTGAATGATTGAGAAATGAGAGAGAATCTGTAAATACTGCTAGGAAGAAGTATTGATGGCAACTTTTGACTCACCTTATTTGTAGAATGTCTTTAACCTACCTTTCATTTTCTCCTTTTTTCTTTTTTCCCCACAGTTATCATATATGAAATACACAGAATATATTTATTTAACTATTTTATTGTACATAATTTGATTAATTCCAACTCGGTAGATCCCTGGAGAGAGGGATGGAGGGAATACTCTTTTGTGCTTTTGTGCAGACAAAACCTAGATAAATGGAACAAATAGAAGAGAAATGTACCCTGAAAAAGTCAAAGATAAACACCCATTCCTTATTGCAGAAGCTTTTATATGTTTTGGCTATTAACAACATAGCCGATACTGCTCCCATTTAAACTCTAGTAGCAATTGCTATAGGTACTGAACTCCTGAGGACCTGATGCCATCATGTCAATCTACCTAAACAACACTAATGTCAGAGAAATATGAAATTCTGTCTAGTCAAAAGTAAGCTTTTATAGAAAATATTATAACTTGGATTTAGGACATACTTCTGTTGAAGTGTGGTGAGCACTGTATCTAAACAAATCATTAGTTTCATGTTTACCTGCTTTTCCCTTATCTGTCTCAGTTCCCTGTGTTGAGGCCATCTTCTCAAATCTTGATAAGACAAGCGCTACTTGAATGGCCACCCAGTGCAACCAAGGAACAAGACTGGTATCTTCAAAAGAAGTTGAGTTACATACATTTATCTTTTAGGACATCTCCTGCAGCAAAGTGACATTAATGACACTATATCAGATCAGAGAGATGTCGGAATAGTCAAGTCTCTGTGACACAGATGCATGTGTGTGGAAGTGTGAAGAAGCATAGTTAAAGAGTAATTTTCCTCATCCTCTTGTCTAGTTCTGGTCACTACATTTTTCTGGTACCAGTAGGACAGTTTGACTTTTTGAGTGTTTTGTGTGTTCGAGTGTTTTGAGTGATTTGTTTTCTATGGCTACGCTGGTTGAAAAAAAGTATGCCGAAGACATTCCCAAGTGCCTAAGCTAATTGCTATGGAATGACCTGCATTTGTGCTGGTAAACAAAGTCACCGTCCAAAACAGAGTGGCTGCATGGAAACTGCTGATAGGAGAGGTCTCTGGTTCACCATGCTCAGGAGATGCTTTGCAGAATGTTATCTAGAACAAGCCAAGTGTATCAGGGACCATTCTAGATATTTTGGAGGAAATGTTCCTAGGAATACTTGAAATTTTTAGTATATGCAGCCAATATACTTAAACACAGGGGTGAGGGAAAATGAAACCGGGCAGTCTGAAAGACTGGTTGTTTTTTTCTCAAAATATACTCTACTGCTTACCATTTGAACACTTCAACAAGAAACACTCAAATCAACACTCAAAAAAATTCAAAATATTATGAACTATCATGTCAGAAAAAAACATATATGAAGCAGCTGAAGCATATATGCAACTTCCTCAATCTATTGACGATTCACAGTGTATGGGCCTTCATAGATTGGTGATCCCTAGCAATATATTGGATTCTTAGTCCTCTTGAAAGCCCACAAAACTGAGACTATTGAATAGTGAGATTTGACATAGGATAAAACTCCTGCTGGCAATAAAATATTTTAAGCCTCTCAGATAAAATAATTAAAGCTACTGGTCATACATCACAAACTGACACCATCGTGACATGACTTATGGAGAGATGAACTAGGTCATGAGATAGTTCAATTGTACCTATTATTTTTGATTCCACAAAAGATGCAAAATTTCAAAGGTATGCAGCGCTAAGTAATGGAGTATTTTTAATGCAGAACAACCTCTCAGAGCTTGCAGTGAGCTCTGAAATAGGACTGAGAAGTATGAGGCTGTCAATGAAACTGTGGCCTTCATCTGGCTGTTTGCCAGGCAGAGGCATGAGAGGTGTTGTTGTGAACTCGAATTTGATTTACGTGCACAAAGTCTATTTTAAAAGTCCATCACTTCAGAAAGCTTATCTTGGAAAGTTTATCTCCCTAGAAAATATCAGATAGCCTCATGAAAATCTTGGTCTAATACTCGCTACTGTTTGATTGCGTGCTCACTTTTCTCCCCATCCCTCCCTTATCAGAAAGACTGTTCATTCTATGCATAAGTGCTGAATCAGTTAAGAAGCAAATTATTTATCATTTCCTTTTGTCCCTGCACTGTAGTGTCTGTTCAAGTCTGTATACAAAGACAAATAATTTAATATCCTTGTATCTCTTTCATGACATTGTTTAATATAAGTATTTCACAAGCTTTATTTGAGTTTTATTCTTCTTCGACTTAAGTCTTTTGAGGTGATAATGACCTCGTCTTGCTCAAAGGGAATTCAGAAAAGGAGATAACATGTAGATGAGGCACTTAGGGACATTGTTTAACATACATGGTGATGATGGGTTTATGGTTGAACTTGAGGATTTTGAAGGTCTTTTCCAACTATAATGATTCTATAGTAAGGTCAAAAGTCTGCACTGATTTTTGAGTGTCCAGTATGGGTCACTTATGACTTAGCTTTCCAGAAATGAAAATGAAAAAATGGGGAAAAAAGGAAACTAGAAAGCGAAAGTGGAGGACTGAATGAATTTGTTTCCTGCAATAGAGAAAATTTCAAAATTTCTAGTGATTTCTCTTCTCATGGAAGTATTTTTATTTCCCCTGAAAGTCTTCAGTAAGAAAAAGGAAATGATCTGCTTCAAAGTGAACTTGGGTGCTGGACTGTCATTCAGGCTGCCTGCCACTTGAAAATTAAAGAGTTTTCAACAGAATCTGCCCATGTGGCAGGAAATCAGCCAGCCATGGGACCGGACAGATTTCTGTGAGAAAATGTACTTCCATTTATTAATGTTTTTTGTTCTCCTTCTTCGTGAGAAACATAACTTTCTTCTGGAGGTTATCTGGCAAGCTCTAATTGCAAAACACTGTAGAAACTAAACCATGTGGTTTGAACTTTCTGTTTTTTGTGAAAGAAAAGAAAAGCTTGAAAATTTCTCACCATTTTGTAGCTTTTATTGTGGGTGATGAATATTCATCATGTTGTGTTTCCAGGAACATTGCTAAAAATAGCACTGTATCCCTGTTTTAAAATGTGATGAGCATAACTATGAGGAATGACTTTGACGCTTTTCCTTCCTCTTCTTCAGTCCATTTTGTTAACTCCTTCTGCCCACTATCAAGCAGCCACTTCCTTAGAAGACAAACCAAAGTCTAATGGCAAAGGCCTGTGGAAATGAAGGGCTAGAGGAGAGATCAAAGACTTGTTATCTCCATTATCTGTAGCAGGATAAAATATATCTAAGGCTCTCTTTGCAAATACTCCAGAAGTATCACAGCTGTGCTCGAGTTTAACACTGCCTGCATTTTTCCTCTCATATAACCTGCTGCAAATAAATGATGGACAAATCTAAATTTCTATAACTACCACTTTAATATTTTCTCATCCTTCTCTTGCATTTGAGGTTTTGCAAATTCCTCAGCCCTTGCATTTCTTTTTTCTTTATCTTGAATTCTTTCTCTCTCTTTTTCATGGATCAGAGTGTTCCAGGATTTAACCCAGTCTTTCTCTCTTTTTCATGGATCAGAGTGTTCCAAGATTTAACTCAGTCTTTCTCGTCAAGCTTTCTCAATAGCAAATTAGCAAATTGCATTAGCCTTGCACAATTCATATAATATCTGGTCTTATTCATATGTCCTAGAGTGATATTGTTTTTTTTTGGTAATAGGACAACCAGTATAAAACTGTGTCAGTTCATCACTGATGAACTGTATCAGTTCATCACCCATAGTGGGGGGTTATATTTTCTCCTACAGTAGTACTTTGCCCAGGTTGTACACTTCAGTTTGTGTTCACTGTTACCAAGGTCTTTGTGGATTTGTTTTTTTTTACTAATTATCTTTTTGTTTAATTCTAGATCCATTTTTTAATTTATCAGCAATTGCCATTTCTGCTGCCTTTTTTCCTCTTTGAATTTTTACCCAACATTTCCCAGAGTCCCTCAAAGCCGGTAATGGAAGCTCCTTGAGCTTATTTTGTGCACTTGCTCCTTTTTTTGGAGTTCATGACTGTGAACACTACTATTTTGTGTTCGTGTTCACTGATCTTCCCTCTTGTGAGTCTTGTTCTTATCTTTTTCTTAGGATGAACATATGCGATATTATTATTTCTTCTGCCTTCTGAAACAGAAATGTTCTCACTATTTTCCAATTCACTGGAGATGAGTGAAAGCGTTTATAAGATATAAATGACTCAGGTTCAAGTATTTTTCACAACCGATCACAGAATTGAAATTGATACCGAGCAAAGAATTGAACCTGAGTCTCCCAGGCTTAATGAATATTCCACTAAAATAGATTTGGACAACAATTCAGTCACTTATTCTGTAAACTACTCTGAGATACAATCAAGTAGCTACCAGCTTTTTCAGAGATAAGACAATGTTTTATATCTTCATGACATCGAGGATCTCTCTGACTTTCCCCCTGAAAGCTTCACTGGAACGTTATGCCTCGTCTCATGAAGAGTTTTAATTTCAAAACAATAACATTAGCCAACAGGAAAAAAATATCTTAGTCAAAACATTCCTAACCAGAAAAACTTTTATTTAAACAGTACAGATGTAGCTTCAAGCTACGTGCGTCAAATTTTGGCTTTCATATAAAGGAGAGGAAATGGGATTGTTGTTATCACTTCAAGTGCAGTGTTGGAGAGCTCATAAAACAGTTCTGATTATGGAGTACAGCTGATGTACTGTGATGTACCAAACTGAGATGTATGTTTTTGTTGAGTTTGAAAGCTCATGGTATCTTATTCTTCAGAACACTGAGCAGCCAGAACGCTGACCCATAGCTAGGAAAGAGAAAGGGCACTCAGAGCTAAGTCACTTTTAAATTCACTTGTTGAAGTAGATTTACTACCTTTTCACTCAATGGAGCTAAATGGAAACTGAGAAAGAGGAGGAGTGTGTTCTCTGAGGCTTGAGTACCATTTAATCTTAACTAGAGATGCATATTTATGATTCACAGGGCTGAAATCTGATAAGCAGAGCTATATAATATTAGCAGTGTTATTTAATGCTTAGCAAGGGATATGGCATTGAAACTATGTCTCTAATTGCAGATAAACCACTACAGTCTCCATCCCTTTAAAGCAATTTAATCTTTGCCTCCCCCAGGCTTTTGTTTTCAATTGCCTTTTGTGAAGCAACAGCTATATTTATTCAAGACTGCTCCTTGCTTAACCTAAAAATTGCTTAAAGCATGACAAATGTAAAGATACCAAGGAATTTGCATGGTTTCCAAAACCTGTAGTTGAATATCACAGAATTACCATATTACATACCACATAGTACCAAAATAAGTACCTTTTACAGGAACTATATGAACAGCAAATCTCCTGTTTACACTTTTTCCCTTATAAATATCATAGTTCCCATGAAGCAAACATATTGAGATCTGAAGTGTACTGTATAAATTGTAGAATGCAAAAGCTCCTTAGTTCTGTTGCAATTAGTTATTATGATTATGCTCCTTGTTTTCTCTTATTGTCTCAACTTGTTTTAAGCTCAGAGAATCTAAATTTACCCAGACACAACTAAATGTCTAAACTAAATTCAAAAATTTATTGTCCCTATATGATCAACTTTTATCTATTTGATTCATTTCTATATGGCAGTAGAATTGATTTATAGCCTTTTTTTAGTAAAATCAATAACTATTGATTTAAATAAATCAATTATCTTGAACATCATTATTTTGGATTTTTAAAAATGTTTCTATCAGTTTGTGTTATGATTGATCAAATGCCTAGAAACTTGTGTTTGAATATGCAAGTCTCAACTCGTACAAAGTCATACAGTAAGAGGAGGCATACTGTAAGCAAAAGCATATGATTTTTTCTTTCTTTTTTTCTTCTTCCTGTGGTGAGAGTGCTCCTCACACTTCAGTTCTATATAGGTATAGGTATCTTGACAGTAATTCAGAAGATATCAATATATTTACTGGTTAATGAAAAGGGATGGAGGGGAAAAATAGAAAAAAATGATTTTTAAGCAGGCAGTAGTGTTGTGGAAGTTGGATGGCTATCAAGAATATTGGAAATGTAAACCACTTACATTTTCCAGACTTATTTTGTGAATTTTAAATATTCAGATCTTTCCTTTAAGAAAGAAATGAGAAGGTTCAGCCTTAAATCTTGCATGTTAATTACCTGCCAACATAATTTGGATCATTTTTGGAATGTAGGTTTGGTAGCTTAACAAACCAAAACGTATTTGTTAACATCCATTTTGTATGTAAGAGAAAACACAGGATGTGTTTCCTCAAGAATCATGGAATCATTAAGGTTGATAGAAATGCTTGGAGATCATCTAGCCCAATCCTCCTTTTCAAGCAGGGACCCCCGGAGCATATGGCACAGGGTTGCATCCATGAGGGCTTTGAAGATGTACAGAGAAGGAGACTCAACATTCTCTCTTGGCAACCTGTTTCAGTGCTCTGTCACTCTCACTGTCAAGAAATTTTTCCTTAAATTTCTGTGGCACTTTTAGTGCTCCAATTTTTGGTCATTTCCTCTTGTCCTATCACTAGCCAACCACGGAAAATAGGCTGTCCCTGTCTTTCTCATTGCCCACCTTAAGATATTTGTATACACTGATCAGGTCCCCTGTCAGACATACTACTAGTTACCTTTGCCTCGTAAAGTCCATCCATCCTCAATTAAATCTATTCAAATCAGAAGGATTTTATAAGAACAGGATTTGGTTCATTGTATTTGTTTTGATTTTTGATATTGCCTGTTTTTTAGCTCACTGTATATCTGTATTTACTACCATAGATTTCTAGAAGCTTCAGAAATACTGTGTGAAAGATTAGCGGGTCATTGCATGTACCCTTACCTATCTCCAAGTACGGACAGATATATTATATATATATATGAAAAATGCAACTCTATTGTTGCTGGCAGTATTGCTACTTCTTTATAATAAAATTTTCCTGAGTTCATAGATTTAAAAATTTAGATATACCCTTTGCAGGGTTAAAGTTGATGTAAAACCTCATTAAAGTGTATCATGGCCCATTTAAATCACCATGAAAGCTTTCACTGGCTTGAGCAAAGGAATAACTTTAATCATGTATTTTAGCAATAAGCAGACTGCCTAATTGTGGTAAATATCTTTTTCCTTAAAAATTCATTATCAGTTTTTGCACATAAACTGGAGACCATTGAAAGCTAATTTCAAGGGAATGTTTGGCATGAAAACCTAAATTTCTAATTATCAAAACAAATCTCAAGTTATCAGTATGTTGGCTAAACCTCTCCTAATAAGTGTACATTCAATGGAAATCTTTGACATTTTAGAACTATGACAGTAATGGACCGTTTTCTCTTGGAAAATATTGTCTATTTTTTAACATACTCCCTTTGATATTTCCAAGCACTCTTCCTGATGGAGAGGATGCAAAGCATATAAAATTTTGATATATTCTCCATTATTTAGTAGGTCCACAAAGGACAATTGCTGCAATTGTCTAATGTTCTTCCTAGCTTACTGAAACTGAAAATTCTAAGAAATGAAAAAAACAAAAGAAAACAAAAATATTGCTAGGTGAGAATCAATGTATCACTTATATTGTTTTGTTTTAAGCAAGATTGTTGTAAGGCCTTGACACAGGCAGAAGAGTACTGGGTATTATCAATCCACATGCCCTGTGGCACATTTGCAGGTTTAGCTCCCATTGGTATGATGGGTTTTGTTGTCCTTTTCCAAAACAATCAGGGAGAAATTTGCAATGTTTCTGTTTACTTTGCAAAAAGCCTCTTAATTCCATACTCATACTTATGACTACTGCTGTGTGGGAAGAGACCTTCTCCACCTACAGAAAAGCACAGAACATAACCAACTGGTGACCATTACAGCACAAGAAAGGCCATAAGCAGCCCCTGTACAAAGGCTAAATTCACTTGTATCAGCCCCACAGTCTCTAACTATCTCTCTCCAGCTTGTCCACGTGAATCATCTGGAAAAGCTGTTTCCTGTTTCTACATCCACCAGTATATTATGCTGTTTATATTTTCTCTCTCAAACAGTCCTTTATACTGTCATTGCCTGCCCAAGCTGGGAACTTTCATAGCCAGACTCTGACTTATCTATCCCTTACTGGGAGAAGCAGAGCAGATCCTAAGGACCATCTGTGCACAAGTCTCAAATGGTGAAAGAATATTTAATTTTTCGGTTTTTACTTTGAAAAAGACTTTGAATTCATGAATGAGTTTAATCAAATACATGTGCACAACGAAAGACTTAAGGTATATGCAGCCTATATCAAGTATGTATTCTTCAGTTGTTTAAGAGGTCAAAAATGGTCTAGACAAACAAATGTGTTTGTTTTCACAGTTCAAATTTTGTAATAGTTTTCTGGGCAGAATAATATTTCATGAAAGTCGTAAAGTTTTTCTTAAAGTTATATTCCACTTCATCTGTCTTTTTTTTTTTTTAACATAAATCAAGACAGTCTGAAGTAATTTGAGTTTGTATATTGATGTTTTCCATTAAAACATAAAATGTTAATAATTACAGTTAAAAAAAGCACTTATATATTTTTCACATTACACAGAACAGGCAGGTTTTGAATGCACACTGGAATCTCATTTTTTAGTCTCAGATAGTTAGTTTCAATGTCAGTCATCCAAGTTAGGTGAACAAGTATTATCATCTCTATAGATAAGGAAGCAAAGACAAATATAGGGTCTGATTTAGCACTGTGCGGGATAATGACAGCTTCTATTGACTTCAGTAGCTGTTACAGCTCATCACTTCTAAAGATCAAGCTACTTGTGTTGACTGTTAGACAAAGATAGACTTGTTTTTTAATGAGTTTTGTCCTTCTAAAGAGTCACATGAAAGCTATTAAAGTTATTCTTGGAACTACTGTATTTCTTTTACACTAGAAACTAGAAAGATATAAGTTTAACACTTTAGCCTAACATCTGGTGAGCATTATAAGTAAGTTCTTTAGTAGTCATTATCATGCTTACATCTCTGGCTTGGCAAGAATAAGACATATGACAGAGTTCAGAGCTCATCTCTTCTGGAAGCATCTGTTTCTCTTTTAAAGAAAACTACTGAATTTTTATGTGCAAAATCCAATGCTTATTTTTGCTATGTCAAGAACTCCCATATCTACTATAAAAAAGCTAACACAGGCTTCAGCTATCATCTCAAAGGTCTACTTGCTCCAGTGTCTGCCTAGCCTTTTTTACTCAAAGATTCAATAATAAGCAACAATATCTTGCAATGCAGCAAAGCTGTTAACCAGTTATTTAAATACCAGCGTGTCTTATGTACTTACACTTGTACTTAAATGTTTTCCTGAATAGGAATAGAGTTGAACTGAGGCCAGAGATGTTGCCCAAGGCCACTGAAGTTATTAGTTTCTGTTCCAGAATTAGATCCCCAGGCACATCTATAAATCACACAATCTTGCTTTACTTTATAGTGAAGCTGACTTTACTCATGAGAATTCTTTATTCACTGGTGTAACAAATCAGAATAACTGGATATGAAGAAAGTTTCATGATTCAATTTAATGTATAGGCTCTCTTTTCTCCATGAGTAATTTACCTTTATTGTTAAAGCAGAGAAATAACATGTTTTCCAGACTTTTTTTTTTCCTCTTGGTTTTATTGCTAAAAAGATGGGATGGGGGTGTGATTGCTCTTTATTTCCGCATACCTGTGATGATTACCATTTTTAAATCAATAAAATTAAAGTAGGAGTTTTGCTCACAAAAAAGACTTCTTCACAGAACCTGAAAGAGGGTGGGTGGATATTTTTTTTTCATGTACATCATGATGTACAGATCATATATTGAACATTTTTTTCTTAAAAGCTATATTTGCTTAATGTACCCTGTAAAATGGTTATTTGTTTCCATCTCTTTAGTATGTCAGACTGCGTCCATAAAACGTAGTGCTACAGAAAATGGACTTTAAGGATTGAGTGCTTTACAAAACTATACAAATTCTATCTCAGAACTTAGAGACAGAGGCTAGATTTCATGCTAGCAAAAGTGTGAGTATGTTTCTGGGTGATGAAGGTAGAGATCAATTATTCAAGGCTGACACATGTAATAAAAGATGCTTAAACATACATCTTCTCATCTCTTATATGGAATCTGAATGCTGTCACCAATAATGAGATTTAGATGTAGCAAAGTACCTATGGTGTATATTTAAAAGTACCTATGGTGTGGATTTATGGTGTGGACGGGAAAGAGAGAATTTTTAGAAATTGGCTAAAGATTAAACAATGATGTACCTCATATAACATTCAGGAAGAAATGGCTGTTGGATTTTCTATCCAGACTACAGAATTCTTGTTAATAGCTAGTTGCCGAAGCAGATGCCCTGATTAATGAGAACAGATGGATTTCTCCAGAGGGTCTGCAGATTTTAACAGTACTTTCACCAGATGAAATGCTAATGATCTGGCACTGTTCTCTTGCATGTATCAAGCACAAGGCTATTATTTTATTTGTATTTGGTGGAGTTAGAATGAGCCCTTTTAGACTTTTCAGATGTGAAGTTTTAGTATTTAGTTTTGTCTTCATCTCAGTGGGATATGTGACCCAAATTATAAATGAATTCATTGATTTATTTTTTGGGAAAAAATAATAATATGTGATTTCTTTTCCTACAATTTCATGTAACACATGCTTGTTTGAATGTATTTTTTTTTACTGTATGGATGAGTTAGTTATACAATTGGACAGTTCTTCCCCAAATGTCCCCAATGCCCAAATGACCCAAAAGCCATTAATCAATATTTAGTTTTCTCAAAAAAAATCAGGATCCTGATTAGCATTTCATGTTCATCACTTGATCATCAGCTAGCATCTAATGAGTTTTCTTTTAGCTAGGTCTAATAGCTTCAACAGGATGAAAGCTAGTGATGAAACTGGTAAGAATTAATTCCCAATTAGTTTTATAGTCTATATTGCTGGATGTTGCTGGATGTTACTTGCTTTACTGTATCCAAAAAAAAAAAAAAGGCAACAAAAAAAGTGAAACACATTTATGATGTGTTCATCATAAATGAACAGAGAAAAATGGACTTTCAAGGATCTGTTATTAGTGCATGTGAATTGTATTAAACAGAAGGTTTTTTTAATGCTAAGTAATTCTGCTTCAAAGTAAAATGAACTTTTCATTTAAAAGACTTGTTTGAATTTTAAATTTGAATTTAATTTAATTTGAAAATTGAGAAATATCCATAGAAGTTCATTGCTTTAGGAAATATCCATCTGCAGTCTAGTAGTTATATAAGCCACAGAAAACTGTCTTTCACCTGTAAATAGATGTTCATGCTAGACATGATTTGAACTCGTTTTGGAACTCTTGAAAATACATGCAGTGGGGTGTAAAAATCAGAGACCAGGACTAGACTGTTGACAGGATGGTAAAAGAGGATAACAATGATAAAGGAGACAGCAATTTGGAATGATCACAGTGACTGGGAAATTTGCCACTGATATCCTCATGGCCAAGATTTCTCCTAAAATACTGTATTTGGCTACTGAATATTGGCATAAATAAAGAAGAATCAAGAGTAACCACAAGCGACAGTAAATATGGGACAGTAGAGTTTAAAGAGAGACCTACTAATAGTGTGTAACTGTAAGCTGGATCCATGGTGGAAAAGTGCCAGCATGGCAGAGATGCCAGAGAATTTACTGTGCATTCTCAGAGAATAGCTTGGCAAGAAACAGACAGGCTCATTTTTGTTTTTATATCATTGCACACTTGGTGATTTTCCAACCTGTTCCTTTGTACAACATTTTCCTAGGAGTATAAAGCTTGTGGCAGATTGTCTAATTCATAGTAGTATCCTGAGGATGAAAGGATAACTTGAATTTGAGGCAGAATATGCTGAGTTTCCATAATTTCATTAAAGAAATGATAGCTACCCACCTAACTCAGACATACTCAAACTTCCCATTAGAATTCATTTCAATGTCACTTTGCTGGTTCTAAATCCATTTCAAGGGCACTCCAGTTTCTGCTCTTCCAGTTTCTTAATCAGAGCACTGTGTGGTATCTTGTTCACACGTTCTACTGAAAGTAAAGTTACATTAGCAGTCTTACAGTCATCGATTAAATCTGTAGTCTCAAAAAATATATCAGATTTGACAAGTTCTGTATGCTATGAATCTATGGTGATTGACATTAATTATATTTTCTGCCTTTAGTTACTTATTAATCACATAAGCCTCTTATTTAGCTTTCTACTTCTATTGGGTTGTGTAGGACTTGGGATATGACATGAAAAGCTTAGAATAATGCAGTGTGAGTTCCTTCTTAGTAAATAGGCAGAAATACCAAATTCCTGGAGTTAAATAGATAATCTTGTCAAATAACCAGTAAAACTCCTCTGGTCCCATCCCTCAAAATAAGATAAACCAAATGGTCAAAATTCTTCTTCACCTCTTCATCAACACTACCTAGAATTCATTCATGTATGTGAGGATGAAATTTAACCTTAAACTTTCTATAGTTTCTGGATATAGTTCAGGGAATTTATCTCCTGCTGCTGGAAAAAAAATAGTATAGGACCTGTGATAATTGCATATTCTATGCTGTGTAAACTAAAAAGCAGCCATCTGTGCTGCTTGCTCTGGTCTTTGCCATTAAAGATGACAATAGATGTGCCCTAGCCATATGATATCTATGCTGTGTTACCTTTCTGATGGATTAAAAATATGTATTAGGCCAACATAGTGAGTGGATCTCTGCTCTCCTCTCCAAAAATAGTTTGGAAACATCTCTTAGATGGTGGTCTTTGTGCCTGCATGGACTCGGAATTGCATAGCACTGTCCTGCTGGAATGGCAAACTTCCCTCTATGGGACAGCAGATTTTTTTGTGGAGGGACCTCCCCAGGATGCTTCAACCAAGTGATCAGATAGCCTGGGGGATCACTATAACTTCAAATACTTGAAAACGAAATTTCATCCTCCCTGAATTTCAAGTATCTTGTGAGGAATTGATAATTTATGAAATTCACTATAAAATCACCAGAGGAAAAAATATTTATGACAGTAGAAATAAAACTGACAGAAAAAGGGAGTGTAAAGTTGGCAGCCTTTCTAGTTTTATTTCCAGCATTGCAAAGACCACTCTGTCAAATGACTATGCTGTAATAAACATCTTCAACAAATCATCATAGGAATTCAAAGAAAAGCTTTCAATCTTCACATAAAAGTTTTTTTTTTTTTTAAATCCAAAACAAAACCCCCAAATAACCTACCTTCTCCTCTTGTTTTTGTGATTTATATCAAATTAAGAGTGCTGAAGCTCTGAAAAGAAAAGGTTAGAGTGTGAATTAGCCAAGTCTCACTTTCTATCAGATTGAATACAAGAGTCACTTTGTTTTTGGGACACAGTCCAGCAACTTCTGATGTTGGTAGAAAAGCTGCTGTGGGCTTTGATATGCCTAGGTGCTCAGAGCAGTCCTTAAAAGAAATACTGTGAGAAAGAACTAAATTCTTATAATAGATAATAGTGAGTGCAAAAACTGTCTTTAAATGTTTCCATGATCATAGTTATGTGACAACTTCAAATGAAATTTGTATAAATTGCAAAGAAAAAGCATTTTTTTTTTTTCATTTTGCAAACTCAACTTGGGATTAAAGACCCAGGTGGCTTCTTTCCAGCTCATGCATCAGCACAGAAAAAAAAATACAAACTATACAGCAGCTAGAGCTTGGCTAACAAGTCTGTAAGTGATGTGTAAGGCAGAATTCAACCTAGCTCTCATTCTCAAAAGTTTAATTGGCTCCCTGGGGCAAACTGTCAAGAAAGGAAACAGATATGTCTCTGTATTAGAGGTGGTCTAAAAGCACTTTTCAGATCATAGCTAAGGTAACCCTCAGCACTTTGAATCAATTTATTTGGGCATGATATGGTAGTCAGACACCTGATAGCACCTGAATACAGTTATGAGTACACAAAAAATGTTTCTTGTCTAATGAACATAGCAAATAACAAATGTGCTCTTAGACTATGTATTAGCACCTTTCCACCCATCTCGCCCTCACCCAATGAGTCTTTTCTGGCCACATGAATGTTCAGAGGAGAACAGAGCACAATCCTTTGCTCATAGGAACAGGCTGAGCCTTATTCTTATGGAGCTGCTATTTTCAGATTCCTCCCCACCCCCTGGTTCTTTCAAGTCAGTATTCATCTCAAGACTTTGAGTTCCTGACTGTTCCTGAATCAGCACTTCAATTTGGTTTTCTTAGGCTTTATGGGCTCTCACCACTCAGCAATGTTTTTAAAAGTAAAGCTGAGCCAGTATGAGGAGCTACAGGTTTAGGCACAGATTTGGCAGGTAAGGTTAAAGAAATATTAGGCACCGCAGCTGCTTCCTGTTCTCCTCTGCTGTGTGTTATCACCATTTGTGCAGTTGCTGGACAGCCCTAGCAATAAAGAATATGGGATGGGAGATGTGGAATAAAAGTTGAAAAGTGGAAGCTACCACAGGAAAAGGATTCTGCTTTAGCGCATGAGGTAGATGTATTTTCACAAGTCATTCTATGTGATAACAGTCAATCTTTAGAAAGAAATGGTTGCTATTGGTGACCAGATTTGCACATCTGTGTGCATTGGAAGGGTTTCCTTCTCACTAGTCCTAGCAACCTGAACACCCACTAATGGTGAGGGTGCACCATTACATGCACAGCTGGAGCACATCTGATTTAATTTCATTCAAAAGTAATCCATGCTGTGTGCTCCAAAACCAGTCTATGCTGTGAAACAGAACACAGTAAGTGAAGTAAATGCACAATTCACACCAGAAGTGTACTGCTGATCCAAACATTTCTACTTAAGCAGAGGAAAAGAGTACTTAGAAAAAGAAACTCACTGATCTGTGCACAAAAGGAAACTATGATTATCCTCAAAACATAGAATATCTGTACTCCATATCCCTGACCTAGTAAAAGTCTCATCCAACTGAAGGATTTTGTCAAGTCTGCAGCATAAAACAATTGCTGAAGTTTTCATGTTCTGCAGTACCGGCAGCACATGTGGAAATCACCAACACTCTATTTTCCCCCTCCATCCTCTAGCACCCTGAATCTTGCCCATATGTTCCTTATTTCTATTTTGAAATACAACTTAAAAAGTTAATCATTCTTTTGACTTTTAAAATCCTGCAAGCTACAGATAAAAATTTGTTGCAGTTACATAATCACCCTACTATGTTTAATCTAATAGTGAATTACTGAAAACAGAATTTAGGAAATTCTTTCTTTCTTTCTTTTTTTTTTTTTTTTTTGGCCAAAGGCTGGCTCAGTGAATAACATGAAGGCAGTTAAGAGATCATCCAGACGTTTAAACTTACCACTGTCTTAAAGCTAATACTCAGAAGTCCTCAATGAGAATCCATCATTGCCCTCTTTATTTTTCATTACTTTTAAAAACTACTGTGTCCTACACATTTGTGTTTCTCTATTACCTGGTTCACATAGATGAATAAAGTGATCTAGATTTATTGGGTTTGCCTAAATCCATTTTCATTAGAGGAAATGACAAAACTTTGGCTGTGAAAATGAACATGAGCTAGACAATCCTTTCACAGTGAACATAAAAAGTATTTTAAAAGCTGCTTCTGATATCTAGCTGAGTTTAAAATTGTATCTACTCTTTGTGAGCATTTGAAACAAGCTAATCTCCCAAGGGGTAAGGTGGGCTAAGCCAGTTCACATCATTGCTTTCTGGCATAAAGTGAGTGGAGCTGCAAACTCCAGGTCTTTCACCTCAATTCCAGCTACAGATTTAATTAATAATAGTAGTTAGCAATGACATTGTTATGAGAAATGAGAATAAGGAAGGAAAAACCAAAGAAAAAGAGATAGAAGAGTGTTAACTCTCCTTTTGATGCAAGTGTATCAGGCCAGAAAGATGTTTGCACTTTCTCAGCAGAATCAGGAATGTGTGCAATGTCAGCGTGTATTGTCATAAGAGTGATAACAAATGGGCAAAAATAATCAGGGAAAAAGAATGCACATCCTGTGATCCAAAGGATTTTTCCTGGCAGGTGGGTTCAGAGAGTCTTGACAACACTTATTGATTCTGTGGCAACAGGTGAAGTTGTATTTCTGTGAGCTTTTGCTTGGATTTGGCTCTTTGCTTTGATCCATGATAGCGATTCTCTGGAAAATGTGGAGCAAATATAGTCTGTCTTCCTTTGCCTCTTTGATGCTTGTTTTCCCTTGTGATTTCATCTGGAAGGAGGGAAGAATAGCTGCAGAATTAGGATTCTCCTAATCCTATTGAGATTAGGAGAACAAGTTACTGAAGATAGGATTTATTCCTATGAAATGCTTCTGAGATTTCTTCATTGTTCCTCTTGTTGCTTATCTTCCAACTTCTATTTCAAAGAAAAAGAAAAAGCAGAGTCAAATGTATTTTTTGAGTACTGTTTCAGTTCAGGACAACACAACGAACTTGAAGAAAATGTTACTCACTTCTTTTCCCAGT
>JAUBOD010000445.1:2926377-2941991 GCA_032353885.1 Nothura maculosa | reverse complement strand
TGTATTTTTTGAGTACTGTTTCAGTTCAGGACAACACAACGAACTTGAAGAAAATGTTACTCACTTCTTTTCCCAGTTGTGGCAAATCGCTTCTCAAAGTGAGGATCATTTTCATTACACTTGGTTGAAATTTGAGGGCAAATTATGCCTGAAAGTGAGACGCCCAATGAACCAGAGGCTGGTGCAGCGGGACAGTGATGCATTTTAATCAGAGGAGCCAAATGGACAACTGCTGTCCTCATGAGCCCAATGCTGCTGGAGGGCAGCTTGGCTGTCTCTGCCTTCCCTCTGCAGCCAAGTGCTGGCTCCTGGTCCTGCCAACCCTTCGCTCCCTTCCCTGATGGATGGCAGACCGCCGGCTCTGTCAGATTTGGAGTGGAAGCTACTGCTGCTTGGCAGCCCTTCCAAGAGCCAACTGGCATCACAAAAGAGCAGAATATCAATAGTTTCTTACAGTTGAATGACCCTTTTCAGCACCAGCCACCAAATGTTTGTTTCTTTTTAAACACAGCCACTCTCCCTAGTCTTTTTGCTCACTGGTGTCTGTGTGCGTACCCGAAAGCTTTCCAGGTTCACTGACTGCAGTTTAACTACTTTTGGGGTTGCTGAGCTTTCAGCAGGAAAAGGAGAGGCCTCATAGGAGAGGCCTCATGTAGCAGTAAAGTTTTTCTGTGGGTATTTGCTGCTCCAGCAAGTTTTTTTTATTGGAAGCTATGGAGGAAAAGAGGAGGCAGCAAAGTCCTCTAGAGGACTCTTAAGGCCTATGAGTTAAGCAAAGCTTGCTTTAGTGTTCTATGCTCTTAAGGTCTAGACAACAGACATGGAAAAGAAAACTGTTTTTTAGTATATTCTACAGAATAAAATAGTAAAGGAAACTAAAACTGCTATAATTCAGAGATTATTTGCACTGCAGCCCCCCTTGGGGATTCCTCGTCTTGAGCTGATGGATATAATGGATGGATGGATGGAAATTATTTATGTTTTTAATTAGCTATTTTCTCAGTCAGCCTAACTTTGCCTGTTCTGAAATCACATCAAGAGCATCTAAAGTTGTCAAATGGCCATTTTACCATTGGAGTCTTATGTGCAAAGATTGTGGTGTTGATAAAAGCCACTTTGAGATTAAAGTGGAATACCCCTTTTCATGGGAAATAGTTCTAGCAACACTTAATTTCATGTTAAGATTTCATGTTAAGATCTCTACATCTGGCTGGATGCAGCAGCCAGATGAGAAGAATTGAACCATGTTCCCATTTTTAATAGTACTGTCTCTTACAATAGGAAAAAAATATGTTATATTCTCAGTCCCTGTTATGAGAATACAAGTATAGCAATTGGTAAAATGCAGAGTAAGAACAGGTAGAGTCATGAACATGGTAGATAATCAATGCATTAAATTTCCTGTTAGACTGACTCTGCTCACACTAGGTTTGTGTGGGCATTGTTTCCTCTGTAGGACAGAGGGTTATAAACAAGGAAGATAGATACATACATGTAAAAGCTCCAGAAAAATTTTTCTGAATGAAGCCGCATTGACTTCAATGGGTTAATGCGTCTCTGGGGGCTCACTCCATGATGATTTAACAGTAATTTGACATAAGACCTCTTCTTTCTGCTTCTCATGCTTACACATAATTTTCTATTATATCCTCACAAACTCTTCAAGGCCCAGCTTAGCACAAATTCTCAGCTTGCTTTGATTTGCACTTAAAATGAATTGGCCCTCCTCCCATCATCTCTCAAGAACATGATATGGATAATTAAAAAGTATGGTAGTTCCAAGCCAACAGTGTGTTATTTATTGTAGGTGATACAGTCAGTGGCTTAAAAGTTTTCTGCCTATTTTCTGCCAGGGTAATGGGATGAAACTGCACCCATTTATAGCAGCAGAGAATTCTGCCTAGCATTTTTAAAGTTCCCACAGCAGCAGATAATTTATGGGTTTTTTTCTGCAACAATGTACACTGTTGCATAGTATGTCTGAAACCATACAAACCTTTGTAAGACAGAAGGTTCTTATTATTGGAACCAAAACTATTTCCTAACAAAAATTGTATCCATAATTTTCCCATGAAGGGGCAGTGCTGATATTCTCGGAGGGATTTGGCTGAGAAAGAAAAATTTGGTCCATGGGAAGTGAGGAAATTTTGGGCCAATTGCTCAAGCTATTCACACCATCATACAGCCTTGAGCTGTGTGAAATCTGTCCTCCTATAACCTAAATATCAACATTAAATAGTCAATATGAAAGATTATTTTCCTGTATGACAAAACAGCTGGAGTTAATAAGTAGATTCTTATTCACTTCTGGATGAAATGATGAATTGACTCTTTTCTTATTGCTGAATATGAAATTCTGCACAGAGCACATATGCTGAAGTAAACCTGGAAGAACTGCATATAACAACCATCTCTACAAAAGATTTATTGCCTTAGGCAATTTTATAACTAGTTTGATGCTTTACATTTCTGTGCTCAGGAAGAGTTCTGTGACTGAAATACTATGTTGAGAAAATGTAGGTCATCGACATTATCATTCATTTGAGAAACAACATAGTGGATTTTTTTTTCTGGACTGCTTGTTTTCATATAGAAAAATGATCAATTTTATTAAGTTATTTTGTAAACCTGCACAGAAAAGACCAATACTTTGCAAAAGATAGGTTTCTCCATTGCAAAAAAAAAAAAAAAACTTGTATTCGAAGTTTACCTGATCATTTTGCAGATGAAATTCAACTAGAACAACAGGCCAAGTTCACTGTTAATCCTCTGACTGTGCATGCAAATTGGGCAGGCAGGGACATGGCAATTCAGGTTAGCCCCTTGCAGACTTGTATGTTGTTGCAACAAACTGTAACTGGGAGGAGCTGAGGTTTTTCAAAATGAAAATTTACTAGTTAATAATTTACTCTCCACAAATAGACCTCCAATAGCAGAACAATCTTACTGTTAGAAATAAGAATCTATTTTTAAATATTATTTTCCGGTGAATTCTTCAATGAGAAGGACAACAAAAGCTCAGTTACCCCGAGGCAACTGGCTACGTGTTTTTGTCTTTGATCAATTTTGTAGAATTATGTTTGATTCTAGTTCCAGGACATGCTTTCTATGCCTCCAGGATATTGTTTCAAAGGGATCAGGCAGAACCATACAGTAAATATTCAGATCATCATTGTACTTTATGCATACACTAAGATGATGAGCCTTGTCCCATAAAGATGACAGTCTAATATGGAGGAAAAAAACTATAGAAATGAAAATTATAATCTCTAAATTCCGTAGGGTACCTTACCCAGAAGAAATCAAACTATTTTTCCTTACTGTTACTTACCCATTTATTCTTGACGAAGTCACATCTCATTTTCCACTTCCATTCAGGATACATGAAAATACATAAAAATTAGTTTCTGTGAAGCCTGAATGATTTAGAAATGCAAGTCCAACTGGATTGTTGTTTCATTAAGACATTTCTCACTTCTCTAAGGTAAAAAATGAATCCTTAATGTGGAACTTAATGCCAGTAGAGTAGTACGGTAAACTTTCCAAGATGACAGAAAAGTAAGTACTATTACCATGGAACTTAGAAAATAAATCCATAGGAGAGAGCTGTCTTTGTTGCTGAAACCCTCAGGAGTATTTGTTTTCATCTCCATGCAGCCAAAGGGGAGAAACTAGAATTTTTCAGACTCCCTCCTGAAGCTGAGGGAGTTAGTCTGAATGTTACTAGCTTAGATAAGATCACACTGATAGCCTAGTTGTAACTTAACTAGACTTTTTAGTCCAGTTTTATGGTTTGACTTTCATCAAGGGAAAAATCTTATTGTTCTGTCACTTAAAGAAAAAACATTTCATTTAAGCAAAAAGAGAACTCATGAAAGCATCTTCTACCTCAAAAGAAACTACAGGATGGTCAGAATTTAATACTCAGGTGTTTGATCAAGACAGTAAGGCTTATTTCACTGCTAATTTTAAAAGTGATTAGGCTCCACAACTTGCCTAGGCTTTTTACTTTCATGTATCTGACCAACCTCTATGATAAAGCATGCAAGAAAGCATGTGCTAAAGCAGCTTGTGCATCTCCTTCCTCTCAGTGGGCCCAGCAAGTGATAGAAACACTGAACATTGAGCTTGGCTTCTTTGTTTCCTTCTTTCCTTCTGTCTTTCCATCCTTCCTTCTGTTCATCCACAAAGTGAGTTTTTTCTAAAAAAAGGATCCCGCCTTCAGGAAGTATATCTGCATTTTGAATTCCCAAAAAATTCCTGGAGTTTTTGCTTGAGTTTTGGCTTTGAGTCAAGTTGTTTCCTGTTGCATATTTTAAAAACGATTAAGCATTTCAAGATATGCTACTGCTTTTTCAGTAAATGGCATGGGGAAAAATATGGGTAGCTAAAGAACATATGATAATGACTGTATCATCACTTAATTGTTTACTTTATCCAAATACTAATGCTGGGATATGAGACAATTTAACAATATTTATCAGTGGTTGCTATTCATATAGTATCTTAAACATACAAGCTTAAAAACAGTTATTATTTCACTGAGCTATAGCCAAGTAGACATACTTGTGCGTGCTATAAAGCCTGCCTTTTATTTGTGAAAGGACAGCTTGGATCTAATTGCCATGCACACAGCGTGAGTCTTTTTTAAATTTCACAGATGTGAAACTGCAGGGCTTGCAACTGAAAACTGAATCATGAATCTTGGTAGAGAGAACAGAGAAAAATATTCATAAGCACAAAGCTCTTCTCCAAAACCATGCTGATGGTAAGGCAGAACTCTCCCCCTGATCTACTGAGCTTTGTAGACAAATTCTGTTCTTCAGAATCTGTTCCTGGATCTGGATCATCTTGCTTCCTCTTTTTGCAACCAAAGTAGCTACAGCTTCCCTAAGGAAATATTAAAAAAAAAGCTCTGGTGATGAAGCTGCTGATTTCTCCACTTTCCTTGACACATGTCATGAGGTTACATGAAGCCACAACATCATAAAGAATAGGTTAAATTCCCTCCCTGCAGAGCTAAGCAATAAGAGAGAATTAAAAGACAATCTTTGACAAATGAGAGAAATTAAAACTTGTTTGAGATGAAAGGACAGTAATCTCAGTGTAACAAGAATGTAGCAGCTGAAAGTCCAACAATGAAGGAGTAACTAAGTTATACCTATGACTATGATTAATCTGATTACAATATGTAAAGTCCTGGCACACAGTAACCTCATATGAAGACTGAAATGCAACTGGTAGATGGCAAGATTTTTTCTGTTAATAGTTGGTTTCCATTTTTCTTCTTTTTCCAAATGTGCCACTGAATTTAGTATACTAAAATAAGGTCCAGCCTCAGCTTCATTGAAGCAATGATAATCATCCCATTGACCCTAATAAATTTTGGACAAAAAATGCCTTTTTGTCATTTTCTAAATATGGATAAATAAATAATGTAAATTATTTGCTCAGCAGTGTCAAAATGACAGATTCAGTGAAATAATTCCCACTTTCAAGTTAATGGGTGTATTTTATTATAATCTAAGGTAGCAACCCTTTTAAATATATATTTATGGCATAACTTAGTCTTTAATCATGTTTGCTCAGTCAGGTGCCAAAGACCTGGAGCTGTTTCCCACAACAGGGACAGGTTGCTTTTTATATGTGTTTATAAGCTTCTATGATCATAGTTAACATTTACCTTAGTCTGAGTGTTTCTGAAAATGTTTTTATCATAATGTTCTATGTTTGTGTATGTACTTTGTATTTTAGTTCTGAGAGTAATGATGTTACTTCTATATTACCAATGTTTTAATCACTTTTTGTCTTGTTCTAGGGACAGGTAGCCCACATCATGGGCGATGATTCACTGGGGTCTGCTGTGAACAAGCAAGGAACACAGAACAGCTCCTCTTTCAAAGACAGACAGCATTCATCAATACGCCTCAGCACACCAGCAGCTTAACCTTTTCATCTTTGTAATTATGGTGGGTGTTACAGAGCAGAATTGTTTCCTTAAAGAACTCTCCCTTACAGACAAATGTGCCTGTTCCATGCTCTTTGCTCTTGGAACTGCCTTTTCTGTAATATTTAGTGTATTCCCACCTCACACCTCCCTGCTCAACGTGAAGGCTTTGCATTCCCTCCAGTGCAAGCTCAAGTACCAGGTAAATCTTTACTAAGGGACATCCAATTTTTTTTCTGGACTAATAGCTATTTAGCCTGCTGGAGTCTCCAGCCTGCTGTGGTATGCCCTTATTGCAAAGTACAGTCAAAAGACTGACACAGAATTTGGGCACAATTTAGCCCATGTCTTATCATCCATGCCAGAAGTCCACCCTAGATTATCTAGTCATTTGCTTCCAATGTGTCTGTATCACCAGAATTTCTTTGGTGATGCTCAATGATTCTTTGACCTGCCATAAACTCTGTAACATTACTTGCTAAAAAGTTTTGAGAAAAATTTACCTCTTTCTGAGTTCTGCAGAAAAATGAAACCAGCCAAAGTAATAGTGTCATTCTGTCTTAGAAAATGTCAGTGCATTTGGGAAGGAAGGTTTTGTGTCTAAACAACTGGGATTTGAGGACACCATCTAAGGAATGATATGGATAGTCTTTGATGAGAAGGCAATCTCCCTCCTTTCTCTGATACTGATCTTTTCTGTTAGCCTTCACTACTGGGCAACCCTACACACAGCATGATTTAAGACTTGTGAGCTTCTATACTCATCACCACCTCATGCTGAGGTCTGAACTTGTCTTCAGTAGGCTCTTTCCTTACTGTGACAATAATCCATTATCTTCCTTTTACCAAGGTCTGATGGAGGAGAACCTTGTTCTATCACACCTGGGCAAGTCTACAAGTTACCAGCTCTATCTACCTGGGAAGAGGGACAGAGTGGGTGGAGACAGGCAGCAGCCATCTGAGAGATGGAAGTGGCCATAGAGAGAGCAGTGGCTCTCTGTAGGACAACAGGCTGCCTTATGCCTTGAATCTGGGACCCTGCCATGGGGTGAATCTTAAGCTTCAGCCACTCCCTGCCTCCTGCTTCTCCCTTGTTGGCCTGAGGGCTCCATGCTCCCTCATGAACTACCTTCAGCCGCACCCCAGTGCTAATTGTTCAGTAACGAAAGCTTTAATTGTCAGGTTATTACCATTTTAATTACTAGGAGACTGGCAGAGACTGAGGTCAGACTACCAACGATGTATTATTCTTTATAATTATGGCAACTACTTGCTTCTTCGTCTAGGAAGAAATCTGTTTACATGCATGATATTTAGAAGTTTTTATTCCTATCCTAGACAAGAATTATGTGAAGAATCATGAGGCATAACATTGGCTATGCAGCCAACTTGGATTAAACTTTGCACGAAAGATATTATCTCTTGGTTTCCAAATTTGCAAGAAAAGCTCTTATCCTAACCTCTTTTAAGTGTATAAATGCTCAGGCAAATCACTGCCTGTAACGAGAAGATATAGAGGCTTAGAAAATATGATCTTATAATGGAAAAACTTATACATGGAATAGGTTACTGCAAAGAGAAAGAGAATAATGTGTTCCTTGCATCTGAAGTCAACAGGACAAGAAGTAATGAGGTTAAATATTATCAAAGGAGATTTAGGATAGGCATCAGGGAAAACTTTCTAACAGTGACGAAAAATAACCATTGAAGCTGCTTACTTTGAAAGAACATGGGTTCCCCATGGTTGCAGGCTTTTAAGGACAGATTAAAAAAAAAAACACATCTGTGAGTAGTGGATTAAGTTTACTTGTTCCTGCCTTGTCACAAAGCAGTAGACTTAGATGACTTCCAAGATCGTGTCTATGTCTCCACTAAACACTGGTCTGTGAAGCCTGAGTCAGACTATAGGTTTAGCTGATTTTTATGCTTTTTTAAAGAATTATATGCAGGATAAAAACTAGATTATTTAAATATATTTACATGTCACGAGTGTTTTTAGAGTATCGTGATGAGGTGAGGCAGATAGAGCAATTCTGCACTAGAATCATGTGCTAGAACCATTAATCAGAACTGCTGTTTTCCTATTATTATTATTCCCCCTGAAAAAGAATGGCTGTGTCTATGTATGCTCAGAAATACATTTGCAAAGTTTATCACTATGAAATGCAGAGTTGTGAGTTCTCTTCCGGCTGTAGGCAATAAGAACTATTTTGAGTTCTGTTTAAGGCAGCCAGAAAAGAAACACAGTGCTCTTTCTTGAATACATGACTTTCATCCTTTGGGAGACATTGCACTAGTAATGTAAATAAAAGTGTGAAAAATGAAAGCATATATCAGGTCACTGATTGATGCCTTTTACAGAGATGTACCTAAGTGTTTGGATGGAAATTTTGAGTGTGGCTTGATCATTCATACTCATAGATATTCATGTCAGACAGTAGCTTACACCAACATATAGACACACACACACAAAATCCTCAGTAGATTATTTTAACTGTCAGTATATTGTATGAGTTGGCTAAAGCAGACTGGCTCTTGGGTAGATATTATGACAATTTTTCCTGTTTATACTTACATCTCTATGGGGGATCTGTTGCACCTGCTCCCACCCATAAATAAAGCTTTTTTTTATTTTGCCAGTAAAATTATATATTGGCTGCATGGAGGAAAAAAATAAAAAGGGGGCATTTTTACAGAAAAAAAAATGTTACCTTCTTCAGAGAATAATGTATTTTCTACCAGCAAAACCTTGCAGTTTTGCAAAACCAAAATGAAGCCAAAAATAGATTCAGCTGCTTTTGGAATGAGCAGTTATTATACTGGGCATGTGTGCATGTGTCTAAATAATTTATTTGTGAGAAGATTGTTTAAAAGCTTTGTGGAACTGTGTTTCAGCAGGGATATGTATAAGACAGAAAACTCGGCTGGAATACCAGAGGGAGAATCCTCCGGGCTAAGCAAAACATCAAAGGAAAAGCAAAGACAAGTTAGCAGAGAGGAGTGAATCTTTGGAAGAAGAAAGTAGAAGGAAGGGAAGTGGACAGAGACTAAAGTGGAAATGTAAGCAAAATTCAACTCCAAATAATTTTTGAAAGAAGACCAGATACTCAAAATAGATTACAAGAGTAAGCACAAATGACAGAAAATAATCATTTAAGGGAGTCACATAATCCAAAGTGAGGATGGTGGTAATGAAAATACAGGGATAAACAGCTACAGAAGCCAATGATAGAGAAAGTAGTTCTTTCTGTCATTTAGAGTATTTCTAGGAGCCATCTCCAGGACATGTGCATGAAAAACTCTTAGCAGGAATGGATGCTGTTTGTTTCAAAGGGATGTAGAACAGGTTGAAGAGAAGCAAGGGAGGAGCGGGGGCAGCTAGCTTGAAAGTAGGCTGGAGTGATCACAAGAGATTGCAACTTTGTCCATTTAAGGACTGCCATTCTTACCAGCAAGGCAATGATAGCAAATGCTAACTCCAGGAAATTTCTGAGCACAGCGAGGCCTGGTATGAAAAGCAATATTATTAAACATGTTTAAAAGAGTATAATATTTATGAGTTTGAGTAGTATAAAGAAAAGAGGAGAAAATCTCCTAAATATGTGTTCGAGGATTTACCCATAGCTAGGCTGTAGACACCTGAATCTTAAATGTGTTAAAAGATTCAGAGCACAGCAGTGTTTATTCTGTTGCAGCCAAGACCTTGGCCATTTGCCAGTACACAAAGAGGATTGTTTACAGACATAAGAATGGCTCTTTTACAGTGAATTGAGAGGAAGGGCCATAGTAAGAGTTTCTCCAGGAAGAGTTTTGGACACTAGGCTATTTAAAGGAAACTAAAGAGGTCCACACTGTAGTCTGCTTATTGACTCTGAATATTTTTTATCCCATCCAGGGGCTGCATGAAATGTAAATGAGCATGTCTCTTATTTTCTCACTAGCTGAGGAAGCAGGGATTTAGGCAGATAATTTATTATCACTTATTCCAGCATGCAAATGAATCTGTCACCCTGCAAGCCTAAAGAAATATCCATTAGAATAAAAAGATGAAACAGAAAGAACTATGAAATAAGGATTTTCTGATCCTTCACAGTGAACACATTATTTTTAAAGGAATATATAGCACATAGTTGCAGGTACGTTGTCATATTTCTTTCTTTCCATCCCATCATCTGGGTTATGTTTCAGCAGGAGTTAGTAGATTAAAGCCTGAAGAAAGGTAGTTGGTGCAAGGTCTTCCAGGCCGTGGCTGTCAGTTCAAGCATTTCCATATGGTGAGCAGAAACTTCCTACTGTCAACTTGGCAAGTACAAGCAGGGAGATGATTTTTTTTTCTGACAGACCACCATCAGTTAGACACTTTTATGTCTAAGTGCTCAAAGGACTTCCAGAAACCAAGTAGAAGATGAAAATTTGGTAGAGACAATACCTGAAAAATGAAGAAAACATTATTTGGATCTGGAAGGAGATCTAAAGAAGACTAGAGGAAGGAGAGAATAGGAAATCAGTTTGGCAATAAGTGGGGTACACCCCATCTGACTGCCTCCTTTGGTCCACCACAACTTGGTAGCTTCAAGGTCATGCTAGACTCTTAAATCTTGTTTCCAGTCCAGGCCAATGGGAAAGAGAGAGATACTTTTAGCAGTAGATTTCTGCAGAGCCTGTAACACGGTCCAGAACTACATTATGTGGCCTCACCGTCTTACAAAGCTCCCTGATGTTTATCTAACCCTGGTTCCAGGAGATGACTCTGGAGGAGCAGTGTGTGAACAGTAATAACGTTCAAGGTTAGCGAGGCCCTGCACAAACTATAGCACAGTTTTCTCTTTTTTTCTTAAGGTAGTGGAACAATTATGGGTTCTTGGTTCACTTAACTCTGTGTTAGGTCATAGGTTAAAGGAGGAATGAAATCTGTCTCATCAGGTACTTCTGTTTCCTCCCTTCCTGCCATTAGCTATCCCCACTAGGACTGTTTTCCTCCTTTAGTCCTTGCTAGCTCAAAGTAGCTCCAGGTCATAGGAGAGAGCAACAGGAAATCCTGAAATAAGTTGCCTGTGTTAAGCATAAGACTTTATATAAAGGGATATGATAGAAAGCCTGCATACTTTCAGTGTAGACACAGTTTCAACAAATCTATGTTTTTGCAAAGCAAAGAGATTTTTAAACAAATTATTTCTTTTTGTTTTTCCATCCTCAGTATTCTCCAGTGAACATGAATTCAAATAATATTTCAGTTGCTAGTTATCAAATGTATTTGAAAGTTTTCTAATTTAAAAATATTAGAGAAGCGCTTGGGATTCTTTAAGATTCTGGAATTAGTTGTACTGAACTTGAAAGATCATCATTTGTCAAGAGTGAGAATTTACTAATGCTAAAAGATTATAAGAAAAGTAATGGTATAGCAAAGATAGAAATATAATAGAACTAAATATCTGAACTCTACAGTTCAGTCCCGGGTGCATGGTACAGCAACATCTCTCCTCTTTTAGAGGTCACCCCCTGCTCAGCCCACAGCCCTGCTCCTGACAATACAACTGTCCTGCAGGAACAGGCTGCATGGGATGTCCATGGTGACTGGAATTGCTTTATTATTTTACAAGAAGTGATTTGGTCAAAATATAGTAGAGGTAGTTGAAAACGTGAGAATGAGGTCAGACTATGTTAATTTTTTGTAAAAATAACCAAACATGAAAACTAAAAATAATTTCAAATCTTGGGCAGATTTTTCTCTAATTTTAGGGCATTTTCAGTCTTATAATAAAAATGGAAGGTTTTTGAGAAAGCAGACATTTTCACTTAGTAGAAAAACATTTTTTTCATCAAAAATGCTCCCATTAGAAATTGCAGACATCCCTAAAAGATGCAGTTCAAAGGGTTACTTTTTTGTCCCATTTGCCTATATAGAGAAGGATATTACATGATTTGACCATTGAGTTTTGATGGCAATACACAGGAATTGTTAAGAGCACCCTGGATTTCCTCAGGAAACAGACACAATGTCCTCAGTAGTTCTGTGTATTTCTTAAAAGAATTGAGTTTCTGCATCTTCCAAGCTTTTGGTATTGTATTAGGTTCCACTTTTTTTGCTATTTTTTTCTTTCTTTTTGTTTTCTGATTTTTGTCAGGTGTGTGGGAGAATAAGCTCGTTTGTGTTTTGACTCAGCAATTGATTTATGGAATTGCTCTGCAGAAGACAACTCAGATTTTTATGTCCTAGTAGTGCCATTTACTTCACCAAGGGTATTTTTGCTCTGCTCAGCTGTAGATCAGCACAGAATATAGGGATTGCTAGAGGTCAGGTGCCTGGAAGGGAGCCTAGGGTTGCCCTAAACCAGTCTTTTGAAAGTCTCCAAAGATTTCAAAGAGTTGCTGGCAAACACAAAACCAGCACTGCTCTTTGAATCTCTCCCTTCCTCAGAGATGTAGAGGTTTTTCTGGACACGCTCAGTTCCAAGCCAAACAAATGACTGCCACAGACATTTTGCTGAGCCAACTCTCAGGCAGTCTCAACGACACATGGGAACAGGAGGCAAAGAGCAGCTGAGGCTGCCAAATAAACACCACACACTAACTTTGTCAGTACCTTCCAAGGAGGTCAAGTCACGAATAAGAGCCCTCCTTTCTCTGAAAGCCCATCTTTACACAAAGAATATCCACCCCTCCTCACCCAGGGCCTTCAGGGAGGCCTCCCCACAGTGGCACAAATCTTTTTCCTCTTTCTTCTGGTTGGGCTGCACTCTTCTCGCAGCAAAGCTCCAGTCACTCTCTTGAGCCTTTGAATATCCTCATGGATGAGGAGGGGAGTGAACATCCAGTTTGAAAGGGGTACCACAGTCTGATTGAACCTGAGGTGCTGAAGTGATGCCTTACATAGTTTTGGCACTGGTAACGTTACAGCTGTATCAACAGCTGTGCTGGCCCCTTGCTGTCCTCACCAGCAGAGCAGCCCAACATAGCCCTTGATCTGCGTCCTGCCTTAGCAGAGCCAAGGCAGAGCTTGCCATGGGACAGAAACAAGCCCATCATGCCTTGCAGCTCCTGCTCCTGCCTTTATCTGTCCTCTTCATCCATGCTCTCATGTGCACATGACTCAGGAAAGCTTGCTGAAATCAAAAATGCATCTCTTTCCATGACCACTACATGTCAGTTGCTCAAATTAAGGGCCAGGCCTGCTGTGAAACAGGAAGTGTTCCCCATATTACAGTAATTTCTCATAAAGCTACTGGACCAATTTTTGTAATATCTGTGACTTCCTTCTAAAAGCAAATGATGTTTCATAGCAGCTAACTTGGTATGGATAAATTAAGAAATTACTTTTTATTTGCCTTTTGTTTTTAAATGACTACTTTATCGGTATAAAAATGCAAAAGTTCTTTTTTTTTCCTTTTTAAAGCCAACCAATGAATATAAGCAGTTTTTGATTCCAGTACCCATGAATCTTTCCAGTAGTAAAATAGGGCTGTTTTTCAACTTAAAATTCAATTTCATATTTGAATGGAAGTTTGGTTTCATATAAAAATCTCTCCCTGCTGACTAGTAAAGAAATGTAGTCAGTAACACATCCTAAGTCTATTGACATTGCCACCAACTAAAGAAACTGTCTTTTAGAAAATGTTGTTTTCATTGCTGAGTCATGTATACTTCAAAAACTCTATATATCAGTCCTTGAAGAGCATCAATTCAGGACTTGCCAGACAAGAATTACTGTTTCTGTGTATTATCAATTAAATTATTCTGGCAACAGGTGAAGACATCTTTTCCATGGGACAACATCTGCTTGTGCATTGGATATGTCCAAGAGCTTCCTCACAAATCTCATGGTTTTCTTGTCTAAGTACCAGGCGCATGTCTTTATCTTTGTTATCTCTAAAATAATAGTATAACTAATAGATGACTTTCAAAACTTCATTGTAAAACATGGATTGTTCTCCTCAGAGAAGTGAAAGCTCTATGACAGATATTGGTCACATTCTTTAGTTCACAATTTAGTTGCAAAAGGCACTTGTGTGCTATGATGACCCCAACATGAGATTAAAATAGTTCAGTGCTCCACAGCATTCATCTGCAGAATTCTGTTGCCTCAGATCAGGTAGAGTTGCCCCTCTAGTGTTCTAGGAATGTAAGACTATGAGGTTGCTCATTGTTTCTGCAGACTGTTTATAAGATAAATATGTGGGGGTGTGAGTGCATTTGTTTTTAAACCAGAAAACACCGGTCCCCACTAAGGTGAGTAATTGTATTTCTGCTTATAAACTTCCATGGTTTGAAACTTACTACTTTCCTTGTATTAGATATCTCAAGATCTTTATTCTTTTATAATGAAGACTGAGATCTCAAGATGTTTCTATTCTTCTAGAGCTGTCCATGACTGAATTCCAAGGAACATGGGACAAATACTTAATTGTACTAATTGGCTGATCTCCACCACATTTCAAAGAGCTGATATACGTGATCTTAGGACCCACTCTTCCATCTACATGGTGACACACCAATGTTAATCCTGTTTCTTATGCTAATAGATGTTACAAATCTCCAGATGAATTCAGTATTGCTATTTTTATTTTAAGCCTGGTGGCAGATTTTTATTTTAATTATTGTGAGAATAAAAACATGTGGGAATATCAACATGAGACTGCCAAAACTTTGTAGCTAAAACTAGAAGTGTAAAGTAAAAGTTGCAAAAAGGAAAAGATATGTACTGTAAAAAATGAAAAGATGGATGTACTGTTTCTTGCAGAGAAGCAAGAGAACAAAAAAATTGGAACCCCAGAGCACCTGATAAAATGAAGGCTCTGTTAAGACTAGAGTGAACTTCAAAAATGAATGATGAAAATTCATGTACTTTAATGATGAAACAAAACTCTGTGAGTGGTAAGAAATGAATGCAAATATATGAGGGAGATGACTAAAAATAAGGAAGAAGAAAGGCTGTGTTGATATGTACTGCCTAGCATCTCATAGAGACTGTCACATAAATTAAGCCATGACTTTTTGTTACCAGAAAGCTACCTGAATGGGATGTAAAGGAAGTAGGAAAGTGAAAGCTCTGATAGACATTTTTGATACGAGGAAATCAAAATCTGAATTCCTTGACACCACAAGATGTGCCCAGTAGAGAGGGCCTTGCTGCAGCTCCCATATTCTTAAACTATCCTGGCCTTGAATGTAAGCTAGAAAAGCCTACAAACATTTTAATTGGTTATAGTTATAAAGGGGCATTATTCAGTTCTTCATCAGCATAGCACAGTGCTCCTCACTCAAGCTCCTGGGCAAATCACGTTTTCTTTTTCTCTGTTTTTCTAAGACATGTTATAGTAGCATGTTGAGAGGTAGTCCTTTGTGTTTTTGAACCAACAAGGATGCTTCTACTTGTGAGGTGGCAGCAGCTGATTCCAGAGGTTTTCTGCTCATCCGTTTGCTTGCCAGTAAGGCACTTCTGACCTTGGATACAATAGCTGAGCTCGTTTTTAGCTGCCGCTGCTTATTATTTTTATTGTTTATGTTCTGTCCGCTGGAAAAGATTGACTCTGAGATGAAGGAAATAAAAGTCCATGAGACTAGTCTTTTCATCAGAAAAAATTATTGCCTGGATACTAACCTCCCTAGATATGTGTCTTTCCTCCTACATCGTGGCTGCCAACTGCCAGTAGAGACTGTATCAAAAGCA
>JAUBOD010000445.1:2914763-2926277 GCA_032353885.1 Nothura maculosa | reverse complement strand
ATACTAACCTCCCTAGATATGTGTCTTTCCTCCTACATCGTGGCTGCCAACTGCCAGTAGAGACTGTATCAAAAGCATCCTGAAAATCTGAGTAAACTTTATTATTTTTGTTATCTTTATCCATATTCTTATGGAGTTAAGGACGACTATTAAGGACTGCACTCATGGAAGAGTTCTAAACGATTTGCAAGACAGGGCTTCCTTTTACAAAAAGTTAATATGTTATGTCCTTCAAAAAAAATCTGATTCTTGTCAATTAAGTTATTTGTACGAGATCACCACTAATTCTGTTATTTGTTATAGTTTCTACTGATTTGCTATGTACAACAATTAGGCTATGGATCTTCATATCTGCCCCTGGATTTTTTTTTTTAATTGGCATCTTAGTGTCACCCCTGAGTCCTCTGATATCAATGCAATTTAAGAAAGAGGTTATACACCACTATTAATAATGCAACTATTTCATCCTTGACTTCCTCTGCATCTCATGAGTGAATACCCTTTGGTCCTGATGATTTGTTGCTATTCATTTTGTCAGGCTGTTCCAGAATCCGTTCAGCATCACTTCAAATTGTAATGAGACCCTTGTAGGGAATGGTTTGGGAATAGGAATATCTCTGATTTCTTCTACAGTTAACACTGACGCAAAAGGAGTATCTAATAGCTTCGGAACTGGTTTGTTTTATCTGAGTTCATCTTCCATATTCAAAGCATCGATAGATCCTACAGATTTTCAGGCAGGCTTTTTATTTTATTACTATATGCAGGAGTACGTGCTTATTTGCAGTTTTTATTCAGTTCAGAGGGAAAAATGATGCTTCACAAATGCTTCAGGACTGAGCCTAACTACAGTAATTCCTGTGGACTACAGAATGCTTTCAGTATGACTCTAACAAAACAATTTATGGTTATTTACCTATAAGCTTTTGTTTCCGAATTTGCATGTATATATTTATTTGATGTTCTCAGATACTTGTTCTTTTTCAGATAATGTATACTTCTCCCTGATTCTTCTGCCCACTCACTGAAATCTCAAGATAGAACATCTGTTACTGGGTTCTCTGTGTGTGAGCCCCGGACTTTCACTTGAAGAAACTGCCCAGCATTACTCAGAAAGCTAGATTGCTTTCTAATTTGTGTTTCCTATTCGTTCATCACTTAATAGGTTTTAGGGTCTCACCTCTGAAAGAGAATATGCCAAAACTACATTATGTTGAGGAGCTGAAAATTTACTACATAAGGGATGCAAATAATGAAGAGCTAAATGTGAATATGCTATTAATGGGAAACAGCAAATGTTTCAAACTGCATTCATTTCAGAGAAAGTTGCTCATTTTTCCAAAGTGAAAAATAATTCCAGTGTGAAAAGTAATTTGATAGATCATCTCTAGTTCACAAAGAGTTCTCATGATGGCTGTTCTATCCATCCTGGAATTGTTAAGACAAAATGTGGAGGATTGTGAATGAATGAGATCAAAGTGATTAAGTTTTTGAGGGAGTTCTTGGCAACAAAATTAACTATTGATTTTGTAATTTTCATATCCAAAAGTAATACTTATTTAAATGATTTAGTCTTTCTTCAGTTATTTATTTATACATACACAAGGAACCCTCACAAATCCTATATATAGGATAAACAACACATAACATAAACAAATTAGTTAATTGTGTTCTCCAACTTAAAAAGCAAAGAGTGAGAGATGTTTTCTATTTATAAATTCTTGGAGCCTGCTACTGCCTGGACCTGATAATTAGCAGAATGATAAGAAAAAAGCCAGTCTTAAAATGGGCATGGATGCTATATTTGCTTGAATTCCATCTTGGGAACTGCTATATAATTTTTATCATTCACCTTAAGACAAGGTCATGTGAGAGAAAGGTTTATAGCTGTAAGACAATTGCTAAGAACAGAGGCCAAATGCAATTTTAAAATGATTTCTACTATCAACAGAAGATTTTGGTGGGTGTCTGGATACATTTCTCAATAAGTCTAAGGCACATGTTGGCACCAATAATACTAGGGAACACTGGATAATTTGTAAAGGCTACATATTGATGGCAGTGCCAGAAAAGAAATGAAGTGTAGAATGATAACCTGGAAGACTGATTCTGGATCACTGAGTAGTGCCACCTCAATTTGCACCATACGATGCCTTCATAAAGATATCAACATCCACTTCAAAGCAAGTATTCTATTTGTCCTTGATAGTCCCTCTAAAGGTTGTTCACTCCTTTGTTATAAACATTCTAACTAAATTGTTTTTTTACCAATCTTGTCCTCTGCATTGTTAATTTCTTTCTTTCCTGAGTAACATACTTATTGACAGCAGCCGCTGTCACCTAGGCTGAGCTAGGGACTCTCTCCAGTTTCAAAATGTATTAGCTAATCTCCAGATCTTTTTTCTGGGAGAATAGCCCTCTACACTATACATAACTGAGTGGTTGTGGTGATAGTAAGGGGATATTGCACATTAAAAAGATCTTACAGGATCCATGTTTGTCTATATTTCTAATCAACTCTGTAAAATTGGCAACAGTTATCTTTTACAATTCTGTAAGCCACTGTTATGCTGTAGTCAGGTCCTTCTTCTCAGTCATTTTCTATAAATTACAAAAAAAAATAGACAAGCTCCTATCTTTTAAAAGGATTTCTTTACTTGAAACCTGAAATGCACAAATTTGCATGATGTTTGATGGAATTCTATCTTATTTCATCTTACTGTACTAATTTACTCACTTGCTTTTCTCTCATTTTCCTTTGCACTGGTGAGATCATGAACTTTTACATCATCAGTGAGTTTCTCAGTAGTTCTTTGTGCTGAACAAAGGTCATTCCTGAAATTATTAAATGTTATTAATATTTTACAGCTTTGAAGTGTAAAAATATCCAAAAGGAAGTCCACTAATAACCTCCCTCCTCATCCAAATATTTTCTTCCAAAGCCAGATAGATGGTATTGTCTTCTGTCAGCTATCTAGTAAATCAATTTTCATATTTTAAAAATATTTTTTTCTGGTTCATCTATGATTTCATCATTTTTGTTAGTCCTCTATTAAATTTTCTGTCTTCTGCTTTTACCACCATATTAAAAATATAAAATTCCTTCAAAAACATGCTTGCAAGATCTGCAAGTTCATAAATTCTTGAACTTATGAGCAAATATGGCAGTGCAGGCAAGGGAGAAACCCATGTGTAAGTCTTTGTTATTTTATTGCTTATAAGAACGACTTGTTCTGAGTGGAAGGTGTAAGCAACAGTTTGACATCATCTTTGAGATGCTTTGAGCAGAAATTGGCCACAGATTCCAAACAGAGCAGAACTTGCACAGTTATCAGCAAACACACAGGGAGGGGAGAGACATGTTCCAAGAGTAGTAGACAAGTCACCTGTTGCTAAGAACTGCTCTTGTCAAGGCTACAGAGAACTATGAAGTACATCTGTCCCCATGACCAGAAAATATATATGTCTGCACATCTTTTGAATAGAAAGAAACTATGTCTGGTCCAGGGGGACACATAATATACTTGCTTCTCACTGGCATACAATCTGAAAAAGAGTGAGTACAGCAGTTTAAATAAAAACAGGCATGTAGGTACAGAGCCTGGTATGTTACAGCAAGATTCTTGATTTGAATTCCTGAGTACTACAGCAATACAAATTGTTATTATCATGGTTAATAATAACGGTAATAATAATATTATTATAAACACTTTGGTAGCAAAGCAAGAGTTTAAGATAAAAGTCTCCTTTGTCTCATAACAAGCTGTAACATTAAGTGTTGAGCATAGAAAATGCCTTAAAGAATCAGTAGAGCCCTTCAAGGCATATATCTTGGGTGATCTGAATTTGAGAAGCCAATATTTCTTTAAGGAAATAAAGCCAACTTATCTGTGGGGGATAATAAGCTAGTAGCAAAGTGTTTTTCCTTTCTGCATGGGCAGAGGTAGTTCTTCATGGTAGGCAGAGCAAGCACTGCCTGTCCTCCTGTGTCAGATACAGAAGTGTCTTTACCCACTGTTCTAAATCAAACCCCATGCATATCTTTACATGTTTTTAATGCTTATCCACTTAGAGATGTCAGCAGTTTCCCTCCTGAGAAAACATTTTTCTTTCAGCTGCAATACAGCTCTGCCCTGAGTCTATAATCCACTATTGCCTTTCTTTATGCACTTTGTGGTACTTTGATAGCACTAAAAATTGAATGACCCTTCCAGTTGCAACCTTCCAGTTTCAAAAAAGTAAATGAATTCCCATTTAGTTCATTGAATCTCTCTTGAACAGAAGAAAGAGATATCTGCATTTCTTCTCCTCAAAGAAATGCAATTTTGTGAGCCAGGGACCTCTATCACCACATGTGCGCTCCACCTCTCACTCCATGGAGGTCAACACGGTGAAGTCCTACAACAATGGAAGACTCCTTTACATTATATTTATGTAGATATTATCAGTGGTGGGGCTGAGGTTGCCCAGAGCAGTGTTCTGAGCTCAGCAATGTGTTGTCATGGCAACCAAACAAATGGGTCGTCCCACTCCTGCCTGGTTTTGTTGTCGCACATTGCATGAGGGAAAGCTCGAAACACATGTGAATGTGTGTGTGGGAGTCCCAAGTTCCTCCCTAATCCACATTTGGTACCTTTCTCCTGGGGAGACACTGGTCTCTGGGCCTGCCTGAAGGCAGAGACTCAGCTCCACAGATGTGAGAGTGAAGACCTGCCTTGGAGGGAAAGCAATGGCCAAGAGTCAGTTACAGTCTTGTCTTCTCCAAAGAGAAGAAGCTGCAACAGCTAAAGGCAACACAGCAGGAATGGCTGAGCCTAGTGTGGGTGGCAACATAATATAGGGAATGTGACATTTGGGGGAAGCTGAGCAATTCTTTTCCTGTCTTTTTCTGTCCAGCACTTTCCATGCTATTTCAGCCCTTGTCTCTGTTCTCACAGTTGCTGTCATTCTCATTCTTTCCTCCTTTTCTCCTTCTCGTGTTTTTCTGTATTCTATAGTACTTTCTCTGACACTTCATATTCTACTCCTCCACTTTTATTAGCTCACATATACCCCATTCACTTCAGACAGGGCTGTCGCAGCATCACCTGTCCTTAGGGCTGCAAGACACTTTCTGTCATGAGACCTTGTTTTCAGACAGGCTGGAACGGAACCTAACATAACCCCTCAGCTTAGAATTCTGCACCAGATATCTCCTTCCAAGAGATATCTCCTACCAAGAAGAAGGTATCTTCTTGAAGTTTATGTAATCATTTCAGCTAAAAAACAATTAAAAATACTGAGGTATTACATGACTGGATCAAAATTGGAATAATCTTAAAACAAAGGTGTTTTTCAATGTTTTGATATACTTTACCCCATGCTACAAAGCAGGGATTTACAGTATGGTAGAATAGGTGAGGTTTCTCTACAGGGATGTTTTCTTCTTTCCTTATGAGTATTTGCTTTGTTCTAGCTAAAGTGCAAGCTTCCGAAAAAAAATCACTTGGACTCACTCAATAGAGTCTTAATTTATCAGGCAAGACCGCAACAGGTTTGTTTGTGCTGTATATGCTACAGGCGAGGCCTAGAATGCAATGTCTATGAGGGCTAGATAAGCCTGAGTAAAAACTGAGGTAAGAGTCTGAAAAAGATAATCAAACTCTGAAATGGTAGCTGAAACAAGAGGAAGATTGTTGACAACTAGTCAAGAACAATGCTGGTCAAGGGCTAGGACGATGAGTAGAAGTAGACTTGAAAACATGAAAATAAGTTGTGTTAGGAGACAGATCTAATGTGTGAGGAAATAAGACCTAGAAACAGGTGGAGTTCAGGGCTCAGAAGACAGACGACTGGCCTGGAGTTTTATGAGAAGATCGAGTACTGGAGATGAACTAGTGCTCAGTGGGCAAGCAGATTTAGGGAAGGGAGGAGTGTAATGACTGAATCTATACAGACTGGTAGATGAAGAAACTCTTAAATGGGAAAACAGGCAAAGAGGCCCTGCAGATAGTCACAGAGCATCAGAAGAGGAATGCTGGTTACAAAGGTGAGAGCAGTGCTGCAGCTCAAGGATAGGAAAGAGAAGGACAGATTGTATGTGGAAAGAAGGAAGCGGGGCTGATCACAAAGGGAGACTGGTGTGAGAAAACCAAGGAGGGTAAATGCCCTTCTCCATTCAGTTTTCTTATGATCTGTTACGATGGAAGATTAAATTCAAAGTCACACTTTGTTGTTTCCACAGGAATCTCAGCTTGATATTATAGAAAAGATCTGTCTGGACTGTTCGGCTGTGGTGTGAAAAATATATGGTCTGCAGATTACCATGCTAGAAGATGAGTAGAGAGGGAAGCTAGAAGAGAAAGTCTACTCTCTTTAATAAGACTTCTGTAGAATTATCAGTTCCTGCCTCTGCTCAGCAATGTTGTCGATGACATTAGGCAAGTCACTTGAGTCAAGCTATTCATGTGCAGTGATTATGTGCTTTTTTTTTTTTTAATCATTATACAAGTCTCTCACCTGAGCCTTAATTGAAAAAGCATTAAAATTTCACTATTGCCTTTCATGTCTCTGGGAGCTGTGCTTTGAATGACTAATATGGTAAATACACTGAAAATGTTTTCCATTGCTGACTCTAAACAAGCAGGAATTTATGTTAAATTCTTTTGTTCCTCAGTCTTCGAGATATAATATGGATATACAACCACCACCTTTTGTTAAAGAAGTGTTCTGAAAAAATGTTGATTTCTCTTTGTGTAGCTGTTGGACATTAACATGAACAGCATGAAAAGTCTGAGAGAAAGTTCAGTAATTCTGTCTTTTTAACCAGTTTTGAAGAGTGCACAAGATAAGACACAGGAGTCATATGAGTAAACAAAACACTGAAAAGCTATTTAAAAGGTGAGTACTTAATCAGGCAGATGTGCCTTGAAAAAACAGTGTGTAATGATGACATTGCAGGTGGAATTAGAAAGCATAATCACAGAAAGCCCAATTAAGTTTATGTATAGCTCTTAATTCTTGCATTTCCAAACTTTTCAGCCTTGAGGGTGATACATTAATATAATATTGCAAGGGTTCTATAGGTGTTCATAATTCGCATACAAAAAAAATATTCAAACAGTAAGAAAATCCCACATCCAGAGGTGTAGGGATAGTGTGCTTTGTTCAAAATTAGTGCCATCATTTCATTAGGATCTGGTGGCATCTTTTACTGTTGTCTGGCCTTGACTTTGTATTCTCCAATAGTCTTTCTAAGTGAGAGTGTGTGATCTTTCTATGTATCTATACAGTGCTCTGTACAATCAGATTCCAGTCCTGATAGTAGTTGCCAGACATTTAATGCAGCATTGAACCACTTGTATATCTTGACATTGTCATAGTGACTCAAAACCCATAACAGAGACTGGTATTTGAGAAACACAGAATAAATATGCAGTCTATGACCTCAGGAATTTATTAATTTAAAATTCAACACAGACATATAAACAAGACACAAGCAGGCAAAATAATAATATCTAGTTGTCATATTAGCGTAAGTCAGGGGCTCTCTGCATTTATGCAGATATAATTGGAAGCAATGTGGTATCTTTCATGCTGGATCTGCTTGCTGCTCCAGAGCTGCAGCTAGAGAATTTTTTTTTATTTTCCTCTTTGTCACTAGAGGCTTTTAGTTGTTTCCTTACAGTAAGCAAAATGGAAGCCAATGAATTAATACAAGATATGTTATTTGTTTTATATGAAGTCTCCAAAGCCCTGTTATGACCACCTAGAAAATTAATTTCTCTATCTAGAAAATAGATAATTTCACTATCTAGAAAATTAATTTCTCAAGGAAAGGTATCAGAAAAAAAAAGATGAAAATCCATTTGATTGCAATATCTGCCATCACTAAATCTGAAAACTGTGTTATTCAGTATACTGCATTATGCAAGAGAACAGGTCTCAGAAGATTTATGACATATCTTTTTGAAGAAGGGGAAGGGAAAAGTGGGAAAATCCCAGTTCTTTTGGACTTGAAAAGAAATATCACATTAGAGTATGTGTTCAACATTTACAAACAATACACAGATGAAACAGTTTGTAAAGGAAAGACAAGTATTCTTGAAGTCCTGCAAGTGCAGACAATTTATAGCTAGCATAATTCATAGTAGTAGTGAAAATTACATCAAGAAGGTAAGGACATGGGCTTTAAGGTAAAAATCCATAGCTGCTATTATTTGGGGAAGCTGAAAATATGTCCACTTGTGATACAAACCACCAGTATCTCATTTGCCAGTAGCAGTCATTACAGGAAACAAGAGAATGCAGAGACTCTGCACTCAGCTCCAGTTTTTAACCTGGCCTGTACTGAACACAGTAAAATTCTTTCTTTTTCTTAAATTTCCTCCTTCCTTTCTCCAAGTGTGTGGTTCATGCCAAACTAGGCAATATAGGGATGCAGGAAACCTGGTTGTACATGTCTGTGCAACTTCGCCACACAGTTGCACAATGTGCAACCTTGCCAAAAGTGTCCGGCCTGAGTTTGAACTAGTTACGCTCCATCGCGGTGCCTCCACTTTTCCTCTGTGCAATGGGAGACAACCACAAGCACTCCTGTACTGGCAGGATCTCGGCATACTTCTCAGGGAATAAAAAGCCCTCATTCTTACATATAAAGTTATTTTTACTGAATTTGCCAAAACTTGTCAGTTAGATCCGATTTGAGGAAAAATAAATCAGTGCTAATTCCGTGCCAGCCTCAGCAACCTTCTTCATTTTCATCTCTAAGAAAGCAAGGTATTTCAGACAGCAACAATGAAATTCCCATTTAATCTATTTCAAATTCTAATCTCAGTGCATGTTTATGAAACCTTTCCTATCACTGAACATTCTATATTAATATGCATTAAGTAAGTACTGAATCAGCTTACTGAAGCAGTTGATTTGTGTCTTTGGAAATCTTTCACTGAAATTTGTTTTTCTAAACTTTTACATGGTCTCAGGGCTGATACAGAGACTACAAACTAAAAAGTTGTGTCTTTTGTTCTGTAAGAATGCAAATTTCCTGACTGCAAGATTTTTCCAGCATTACAATTGTGAATATATTATTGTGGTAGCATTATTGAACATTTGTCCTTTGCTTATAAATTGTTCCCTTTCAAGATGAGGCATGAAAGAACATCCCGGGAAATGTACAGTTGAGTGATAAAGTAAACCATAGGAAAGAGGCTGTATATTTTTCTGAAATGGACTTTTTGGATATTACATGTATATGAAGGGCTGATACTTTGCCAATGTCTATTTTTCTTGTCCTCAGTGCTGGATTGAGGAAAAGAGCTTCTGGCAATGGAAAACAGAATTGCTTCTGGCATGCTCTGTTTTATTAGTCCCATTAGATGTTCTTTCTGGTCTGAGTTCTTTTTATTCCTCAAATAATTATTTTTATAGCACCAATTCTTATAAAATATTATCTTTACATTTACTACTGAAACAGCACTCTTGAGGCATTTTCTTCATCTGTGCCTTACTCAGAAGGTAAGAAAGCATTGATATAGAAGAATAGAAATTTCATCAAAATTGATCATTTTTGACTGCTGGGTATAAAATATCGTGTAAGAAAATAAAAGATTATATAGACTTAGACAAAATGCAAGGTAAACACATTAAGACAGCTAGAACTTAGTTTATAGTTTTATGTTACCATTAAAGAGAGCAGTGAAAAGTATACTTGTGAGCCAGACACATAAAAATTTAGCAGCAGAGAAAACAATTAAAAACAGTAAGGAGAAGGAAAGAATTGCATAAAATAGCAACATTTATAATGCAAATGGGAAACAAAAAAAAAGAAACTGTGACTTGGGGACATAGTTAAGCAAACTTGATTTCTAGTATGAGTGGAAGCATATAAAAAGAAAAGACAGGAAGTGAGCAAGTAAACATATACAAGAAAAAAAAAAAAAAGAAAATTAGAGGAATGTTCTGGTTCCCTTGTCAGAAGATGAATAAAAATCCAGGAAACTTTTTGCATATGACCAAAAGAGATAGCAGACAATAATTACCCATATGTGGGTGTGTATACATACCAAGAACAGAAGCAAACACAGCATCTTTCCAATAAAACAGCACAAAACTGCAGAAAGTACTAAGTGAAAACACTATCCTGCTTTTGAATTTAGCCAAAAAATCCAGCTGAGGTTAAGACAAAATCAAAGATCAAATAGCAGCTAGAGTTTCAACAGCAGTAATGGGTCCAGACAGTAATGTGGATTGGTTTTCACTTGTTTTTTGCCAGTCACTCACCTCTCCCTGCATTAGTGTAAGCACCTTGAACCTGCATCACAGCCAGTTCATAGCTTTAAAAACAGCAGGGGCCCCTAAGGATCAGAGCACAGGCCCAAACTGCCAGTATTAGAAGAGCCTAGGGTTTTTAAAGTTTTGTAAGTTGTTAAAGTAAATCCTTTTTTATACTGTGAATGATTTTTGATTTTATTTCCTTATGAATATATTTTTTCTGTACATATACTTCCCTTGTATCTGTCCCTATTCTCCTGTTCTCTATTTATGTAGAGATATCATAGAGAAAGATATAGAGTTATATTGATAACTGTTATAGAGATCATATATAGCTAGATTCTACACTTACCAATATATGGAATTCCTTTCTTGATCATCCATATACAGACAATTTTCAAATAAACCTGAACTGTGATTCAGTTTTGAATTTCCCCTCTTTTACATATATTTAATCTTCAGTGGTCAATCAGTTCAAATTCATTGTGATCAAATTCATTATAATGTATGTATGTCTCACAGTGAACTGCATGTCCATTTTTCTTCATAAATATACCTTTCAGGCAGAAGAGAAAAGAATTTTTTCTGTGAAATCCAAAAGCCACAAGAAGTAGTGCCTTAATGCAGAGACAGTCTCTCCCTGTCTCACCTTCTCTCTTGAATACACACAGGCAGCCCCCTTCATTGAAATGAAGTCTAAAATATAGTCAGTTTTTCTACAGAAAGTAAACTTACTTTGCCGGCCTCAGGAAAGCACGTGAAATCACTTGGTAATAAAAATGTTCTACTTACTGGCTGACTATTAAGAATCTATGTGTACATTCAATGAATAAAACTTTAAACGTTGCAGGACAAGAAAGCATAATAAGATTGTGTAAATTAGGAATATCTTCTCAAATGGGTAAATCATGTTGGATATATGTATATTATGTTGAACATATTATGGCACAAATTTCCTAGTTATGATTGGCATCTGTCAGATTGTTAAGCAGCTTTTAAAAATGCTAGGACTCAGACTTTTTAAATGGCAATTTAAAGGAAGTATTTTCTAGCCTGAAATATGTTACTGAACCATAAATGATGACTTTGAAAGGGAGAGTTTGCATGGATGATCTAATTGAAACCTCTGCTTCAAGCAGTGATGGTTTTATGCTGGACATAGTACATAAATACATAAACGTATTTAACCTTTTATTAAAGGCATCTAATTATTTTGTCTCTACTCTCTTTGGCAAAGTGCCATAAAGACTGATCCTGCTCAGT
>JAUBOD010000445.1:2882023-2894153 GCA_032353885.1 Nothura maculosa | reverse complement strand
TAGGGGAAAATCACTACAGTCCTTGGCCTCAATCTTTCTTCACACAATTTAGGTATGAAGAACAAAAGGAAATTAAATCCATTTCAACCTCCCTTCTCTAGTTCAACCTCCCTTCTCTAGTAGGGACACCTAGAGCATGGGGCACAGGGCTATATCCAGGCAAGTTTTGAAGACCACTAGAGAAGGAGACTTTGCAATCTCCCTGGGCAGCCTGTTCCAGGACTGTTTCCCTCACAGGAAAGAAGTTCTTCCTCACATGCAGATGGAACTTCCCTGTGTTTCAGCTTATACCCCTTGTCCTGTCGCTGGCCACCACTAAGAAGACTTTGGCCCCTTCCTTCTTATATTCATGCCTCAGGTACTTGAACATATTTATCAGATCCCCTCTCAATCTTTTCCTGTCCAGGCTAAACAGGCCCAACTTGCTTAGTCTTTCCTCATAGATTCTCCACTCCCTTAATCATATTTGTCACTCTATACTGGACCCTTTCCAGCATAGGGGGGCTGGATCACCCTTGACCTGCTGGCAACACTACTCCTGAAGGAGACCAGGATCCCATCAACCTTCTTGGCCACGAGCACACTGCCAGCTCATGGATAACTTGTTGTCAGCCAGAACTCCCATGTGCCTCTCTGTGGAGCTGCTCTTCAATAGGTCAATCCCTAATCTGTACTGGTAGCTGGGGTTATTCCTTCCCAGGTGCGGGACCCTGCACTTGTCCTCGTTGAACCTCATGAGGTTCCTCTCTGTCCAGCTCTCCAGCTTGTCTAGATCCTTCTGAATGGCAGCACAACCATCTGGAGTGTCTGACACTCCACCCAGTTTGGTATCATTTGCAAACTGCAATCGTTGTATCTACTGATACTATCTTGCAGGTATCATGGCATTGGAAGTAAAGTAACTTGTTTCACACTGTAGATCAGGATCTCAAATTCATTTACCTTTGAGACTAACTGCTTACCAAACTTTATTAAGCATAAATAAAAGCAATCATTTGGACAGGTTCTTTCATTTCTAAATGCTCTACAACCTCGTTAGGTTACAATTAATGAGGTTGAAGAGCATTTACAAATGGAAGAACATGTCCAAATGAACTGAGCTATGATCCTATAACAGCTTGAGCCAAGGGCTTCATGTGGCTTACTTTTTTTTTCAGACAAAGAGAAAGAAGAAAAAAGGAGAAATAGTCTAGTTTATAGAGACAAAAGAATGGTGAGTCTAAGCATTTCCTTTAAGGATGTGAAGTAAAATACTGTGGTGGAACAGTCTCCACAGAGCCCCATGACAGAAGAGGAATGAAGGCCACCCAGTTAACCTAGAAACAATAAAACGCAACGGCCTTGTCAGACTAGCAGGCATAAGTAGCTTGGAGCAAGGGAGGAAATCTAAGTAGGTGGCATAGCTAGAAGAAGCAAAGAATTTTAAAAAAAAATTTCTTCTGCACTCCCCACATGTGCTGGTCAGGTTTGAGATACTTTGTTGCTTACAGGCAGCAGCATATACGAGACTATTACAAGATGACTGGAAATAGGCCATCCTGTTATGAATGGGTGCCTACAAGAGTACCTCACAATCAAAGAGGAGAAGGAAGAGACTGAAAGTAGATTGATAGTAGCCAGTGTTTGATCAGCAAGAAAGAACCTAAATGTCAGGGCATTTTTGAGATTGTATGTAGCTTGATGATAACTGTAGCCAGGCAAAAAAGTTCTTGTTCTTCTGAGAAGAACCATGATGTAACATTTCCTAAAAAAATAATTGTAACATGACTGGATTTGTTGCTGTTCATCTTTCCCTCCCGTCTCTGGGAGAACTTGATTTAGAAGAGGACAAAATGTTATTTAAGATTGTGGAACAAGTACTGGGGCATTAAACTATCAGCTTAAGTAGGTCTTCAGATGGAGTTGCAATAAACACTTACATATGTTCTGTCTGTTGTGGGTAGTGCTGAATCTGTAACTGAGCTGGTTCCCATTGAAAATGTTCCAACTAAGGTTGCCCACAAAGCTCTGCCCAACCAATATTCATGTTTCTCCTGCAGAGCCACATTTGCCATGAGCATTGCTTCAGTATATCCAACGGATTACCAACTGATTATGTACAAGACTTGCCTCCTCTTGCCTATCTCTGAATTTTGTCCAGCTGCAGATGAGCAGCTTGAAACATGGGCAGTTTATGCCTGAACGTCTGCAAGGTGCTTTAGCGGACTGTGGCTGTGGTACTAATGCTGTGACTAAATGGTGCACTTGGCACATGGTGTATAGAATGTATAAACAGACTGGTAGTAACTGCTTCTATACCATTAGTAGTCAAGGCTCAGGTAGAGCCATCTCTGAGAAGGAATATTTCAGCCATGGGATGTGGGGCTCTTTTTTAAGTGCTCTTAAATTGCTAGGAATATATATTTCACATAATACATGTGGAGAAACAATGCAGTGTTTCTGTCCACGTGCCCAACAAGTCTCATTCACTATTATTTATATTGTCTGAATTGCAATTTTACTGTAAATATACTTAGCTAAGGTAAGTCTGTGTGTATGTAAACTTGCCTGGCAATCTTCTTTCTAGGAGCCTGTGCTGGGGCTGCAATAGCAATGCTTGATGCGAATCATGTGCACTCAGGTTTCCCATGCTTGGTGTCTGGCTCAGGCTATTGTTGTTTTAAGTCTCAGTGAAAAAACAACTTGGTTTCCAAGGATGAGAATAGTTTAAGTCTGTTCTGCTGATTATTGAAAAATAATAACCTGACAGTCATGTTGAAACATAGCTGTACTGTGCCATGCTCTACTCATATGAACTTCATGTTCTTTTAACAGTTTTATTGAAATGACAAAGATTTCTGTGTATTAATGCAATAGTTAAAAAAAATGTTGAGGGGAGAAAATACTAGATTCACTGGAAACCACTGATGCAGATAAATACTGAGCCTTTTAAAAGCAGAAATGCACCTCCTACAGGTCAGAGGTCAATTCTTCTGAATGCTCAGAGCTCCTGGATGAAATTTGTTCTCTCACAGATAACAAGTTATTGTGCCTTCCGCTGTCTCTAATGACAGGCTGCACAAATCTGCCTATCCAGCAGCAAATAAAAAAAAGCAATTTGAGTCCTTTTGTCTTTGAGTTTTGGTGAACTCATGATGCCTTGCATTTCCTGAGAGTCACACACAGCTACAAGGCACAGCTGGCCCCAGGGAGGTGCTATCCTATTTGGCCGTGTAGGTCTCTGCACCTGATGTGAGATGAACTCAGCCTCCTTGTTTTGACTTCTACCCAGAGGCAGAGAGGAGCATGTTGAGGGTCTTAGACAGAAGAGCTTCACAGTGTCTATTCAGAGCCTATCTGAAAGCCATGCTCATGAAAAGAGGAAATGGGAATAAAGCAGACTTCCACTGAGATTAGAGATTCTTTGTCTGAATAAAGATTACAGGATAAAGTTCCTAGCCTGAAACTAGAACTGAAACCTGAGGCAGAGAGGGCCCTAGGGCTGTATTCTCATTTGACACAACTGCATACTTCTCCAAGTTCAATGAGAATATCATATGACTGCCGGGATATGTAAGTTTAGCACTTCAATAAATCAGTGAACATCATGTATATAACCGTCTTGTTTTGCCTTGACATGGATCTAGTGGTGTGGCTCAAAAGGTTGGACTTGAGTAAGACTCATGCAATTCTTTCTTTCTGTGGATTGGTCAGACCTTTCTTCCCTTTTTTAATACAAAGGCCTTCAGAGGGATCAGATTTTATAAGTGAGATGGCATTTTGACACAAGGAAACAAAGCAGGAGCTCTTGTTCATACTGAAAGTGTAACAGTGAACTGATTTAAAAAAAAAGATTTTTTTTTTAAAATGGCATTTAAAAAAGATTCTTAGTGTCTCAGGATCATATTAGATCTTCTCCAGGACAGCTAAGTTGCTGAGACCTGACAGTATTAGAGAACAGCTGAAGATGTTTCCTTGAGTGCAAGGCTTTCAGAAGGATCTATTGCCAAAAATCACAGCAAAGTCTAGATGCTAGGAGTTTTAGGTTTTGAACTCCTTTCCTATGAAAAACACAGATGTAAATCTTGTTTTGATTTGTACCAAATAGAAACATGCCCAGTCTAAGCATGAGATTTATACAAACCCCAGATTAGTATGTAATAGTTTTGATTCTCTTTCAAAGTTTGGGTCTGAGTTCATTGTTAATCAGTGATACGGACGTATTTTTAGAGTGAATACTTCTATTAAAAAATGTTACCTCATTCTTCTGGCACTCTTGCAACAGGTAAGTATTTCCCCCAGATTGGAGAACTGATGCTTTGCCAGAGTGTGAGTTTCCAGCTCTAATTTCTGCAGTCACATCACTTCCAGGTTGTCAGCCCTGGGACTTATCTTTTCTATGGTCCTGGTTGACTTTGTGAAAATGATACAGCAGTTGTAAGGCAACTACGTAATGTCCTCCATGGGGGAAAAAAAACATTGATCTTAACCACTTTGCTAGCTCAAAACTGCGTCTTTACTTGGCATTTCACGATTGCTGAAAGATGTCTGTCCCAGAGCAAAATTTTGAAAAGAAATTTCAGAAGTGTAATTCCTGCTTTTCCCTGTTGTGTACTAGCTTTGTGTCTGTGGTCAGATGGTAAAACACTATGCAACAACCAGCAGTATTGCTTGCAGCTGAGTAAACCCTCAGTAAGCTTACTAAATCAAATGCAATGGCGTTATGTTTTCCAGCAGGGATGTGAACTCTGTTAGCATAAAATAGTCAAAGGGTAGTTGATGATACATATTTACCAGTTCAGAAGTGAGCCTGAGCTGGTAAAACATATGTGCTGTGGAGGCTGCAGAAATAAAAGGTTTCATAGGGGCAGGGAGGTGACTCTAGTGAACACATGCTGTCATAACATGACAGTTAGCTTTTGGGGGGCATGGCCCTTTGTTCTAATGCCTTGCTGTATGTGTTAAATCCTACGTAGAGCTGAGACTCCGTAGACTCAGGGTGCAGTTAAAAACCAAAAAATCTGCCAAGCAATGGCAGTTGAGTGCAAACCTGCACCCTCAGGAGGACATGGAGCGAGCATTTGGCTGGACCATGAGTACAGGGCAGCTGTGTATGCCCCGTGCTGCCCTTGAGCACTCAATGAACACTCATTTCCTCAGCTGGGTGTTTTAGGCAGGGCGGTAGGATGCCAGTAGAGCTGCTCACATCCTGCTCCTAAAGCTTGGTCACCATGAGCAGTTATCCCCCTCACCAGCGGGTTGTTCCCAGCCTGAGAAAAATGCCTCAGCTGATCCAGGACTCCTGAGGCACCAATGTTTCCTGCAAACCCCATTCCAAAACCGCTCTGTTGAATCTAAGGGAGAATCAGTGAAGGGCAAGAAGAAAATAGGTCACACTGATGTACTTCTCTCAATGTCTGTGTTTAATTGCCCTTGTTTCTTCATCCACAGCACTCTCACTTAAAGAGAGCTTAAGCTAGTAGTAATTAAATTTGAAAATCTGTGAAGAAATCTGTTCACAGGTACTGGTATCATGAAAAATGCAAAGTAAGACATGTCTGTTTTGGCTGCCAGTAGATTGCCTTTACCTACGTGATAAGACTTAAATTCAGCAGGCTGGGAGGAGAGCATAGCTCTTGCTGTGTGAAAGCAGAAAATGTTGGTGAAACAGAGCCCTGGTGAAGAAAAGGATCCATAACAGATATACAGACAAGTAGAAGATCTTCTGGGGGATAAAAGGTGGAAAGATACGGTGTCTGTGTGAAAATATGGTGTGATGGTGAATAGGAAATGGATGCAAGCACAGTGGAGGTACCACTGCATGTCTGGATGCTCACATGATTACAGTCAGAACTCAGTTCTGCACTACTCTTTAGTTGAAATGTTCATTTCAGCTCTTTATGAAGGCTATAGGATCAAGTCTTATATTAGTACTTGATTTTTTCCAAAATGGATTTTAAAATGACACATAAATTTAATAATGGATTAAGTTTTTTAAAAAAACCTTTTTTTTATTTTTTTAAGAAAAAAAAGGTCAAGAATGGTACCTCAATCAAATGAGAAGTGACATATTTCTTTTTGGAGCTAGCTTTGCAAATCTTCATGCTTTCATTATAGAGAAGTTCATGAGGGACACCAGTTGCATTTACCACTTGCAGAGAGAGGATGCCAGTTCAGGCATTCATGAACTGAGCTGAACCTTACCTTTGAACTCAGATTGACTTTTGGGTTTCCTTTGGTTCCTGTATTTTTGTTTTGGTGCAAATCACAAGAAGCATTGTAGAAGTAAATTAAAAACACAACCTGTTTTTTTTATAGATCTCCATCTTGCTCTTGTAGACCAGAGATTTGGCTGAGTATCTGAGCAGCTGGATGCTTCATGAGAGCACCTTCAGAGACTTTAAAGTCTGCTCTTTTATAAGGTGGTTTCTAATGGATGGTCCACCCTTCTACAAATAAAAACAGCATATGTGTATATATACACACATACCAGTTATACTGAGCCTACCTGAAAACAGGTGCAGCTGATTCAAATTTTGTTGATTGTTGTGTATTTTGGGGTTTTTTTTGTGTGCAGTAATTCTAAAATTGGCTCTGCTCCCACAGAATGACTTATTCTGCCTTTTGATGAGCTGAAAACTTGCTTTTGCCAAAAGTTTGAGCTTGACTGCCTGGTGATTTTGGAGAAGGGGGCAATAGCACACTGGTAATTGTATTTAGAAACTGTACATATGCAGTGACAAAAATAATCTATGCTAATGGCAAACACTCTTATCAAGAGAAAATTGAAGTACACGTGGCTGTTTCGAAACTCTCCATCTCTCATTCTATTTAAAGAACTCCCTGGCAATACATTCTTCCTCTGGACAGGGGGAGAGGACAGGCATTATTTAGGGAAGGGGTAGTTATCTGATTTTACTGACATTTACTGAACATCAGAATCACAAAAAAGCTGGGGTGAGAATTCTTTTGGCAGTTTTTGCAGACATGCAAACTCAGTGCCTAATACTGATGACACAGAACAGATTTTCATGTTTTTGTTGTTGAAGCTTCAAAAGCCACTCAGTGCTCAGCCTCTTTCCCCATTGGTACATACATGTGGACAGGCAGATAAAACTTGACTAGATTAAAACTGGGGTCTTATGCAAGCACCCAGATTCCAGTCTTTTTCATTACAGCATGCAAAGCAATTTTTATATAAAGAATAGTTTTCTGGTGCTCCTTCATTACTGAATAGAATAAAGAGCATTTACTTCTGTCTTGCTCTACAGGAAAGATCCTGACTTTCAGGAAAACAGTTTTATACTTTAGCTGACCCAGCTCAGCAGAACTGCATGCAGAGACCCCAGAAAGGGAGCTGCACACAGAGGAGCTACCTTCCCCTTTCTACCCTAGTGATCTTCACTCATGACTTGTCATTTTCTCATTTTTCATTAAGAATAGCTCACTGTAAGAGCACAGACATGTAGAAAATTAAGGTCCTGGTATAAAATTTCCTCTTGATCTCCTGAAATTGTTGGAGGGTTTGAACTTTCTAAGCTGACTGAGTTCTGTACTCTTGCCTGGGCTCCTTCCTGATGTCCTGTCCATTCTATCCCTGCAGGACCTGCAGGTGGACCCTGTTCTGAAGTACTGCCCTGGTCAGCACCAAAAGGTAAATGGAGAAACCGCAGCTAGGCTAAAAACCGAGCAACACTGGTGCTTTCTGTAAAGGTGCTATGAGAAGGAAGGGCACAGCTGTACAAAGGGATTGGATAATTCTGATATGGATTCACTGAAGCAAGGGCCTGCTTTACAGCCAGTGACCAGAAGCCCTGAAGATAAGGTTGGGGAATATTCCAGAGAAAGGAAGGAATCCTTCAGTTTGTTTAGTCACACTGTTTCTTACAATAAGAAATTCTAGGTGTAACTTCTGAAGGCTGAAACTGCAAATCTTCTGTCATAAACTTAGACTAGAAATGTACTTGGTAATGTGGAGCTATTTGTGCCATCTGGCAGCTGTCAGCTTTCTCTGTGCACTTCCCCCCTGCTAATGCAAAACACAGAAACTGGACCTTTTACATCTTGCTACATGAAAAAAGTTGGTGTCTAGAGGCTTTTTAAGGCCAAACCATTGCAATGTTCTGGTGCCTGCTATCTGGACGTCCATTGCAAACATAAATAATGACTTACCCTGCTCAGCAGCAATCATATATTCATCTTCTAATATCCCTTTATGGCAGTGCCTCTTCCAAGAACATTGCATATGTCCTCTTAAATACCTGAAATTTACCTCGTATGCTTATTCAAAAGGATTTGAAAAACAGCTGGTGTTTATCTTATAGCTATCTCCATTTTTAGCTAGTTTATTGACCTCCATAATTTTTATCAAGGATAACATTTTCTTTTTTTCTTTTTGCCAGAACATTTACAGCTATTCTCAATTTTTTTTTAGTCCGTACTGACAATTTGCTGTAAACCACCTGTGATATGAAGTGATTAATCTGCTTGCTCTCTGTGTTATATCCTGCAAGGAGAGGCATCGGGTCAAGCAAAATCTTTGGGCTTTGAGACGAGGTTGTGCTGTAGGATGAATTACATTGTAGGATTACAATGAATTATGTTTAGGATGATTCACCTTGTTTAAATTTAAGTACAACAGATGTTCCCTGTATCTTGGTGGGATAGAAGGAATCTTATCGGTAGAACAGACAGTTAGCATTCTTTAACCAAGGACAATCTGGAGTTGCTCATTAAAATCAGGATGTTTTTTCACATACTGTCAAGAAAAACCAAGGTCCATGTATCCTTAAGTCAAATGTCTTTATAACCTGCCTGGATGTGACCCTGTGCCTTGTCCTCTAGGTGTCTCTGCATGAGGAGGGGGGAGATGATCTCTAGAGGTCCCTTCCCACCTTAACCATTCAGTGATTCCATGATAATGCTAAAAATCTGGCCCATAGGTGAAAAAGACCCTTTCCCAGGTCCTTCTCCTAAGCATAAGTGGACATGATGAGTAAGCAATGTTATAGCTGTATATAAATTCTAACTAATCAGTGTAAGAGGGATATACTGAGTGTATAAATAGGGTTTGGAAAAGCCAAAAGGGTGTTCTCAACTTGCGGGAAACCCTCAAGCACCCAAGCTTGTGCAACTTCAAAATAAATGAGCAAATATCTCCTGAGAATGAGACCATCGACTCACTGTGCTCCAGATTGCGCTTCTTGGACAACAGTGGTGCCTTGCCCAGAGGGCAGCATGGCAGGAGAGGCTTGGGGACAGCAGCATAAAGCAGGCAGGGACAGTTGCTGCAAGTATCTGGGAACCTGCCTTGCAAAAAGACATAGAGACTGCCACAAAAGCAGGCAGCAGATCATGCCTGAGAGGGAAAAAATACTCACTAGAGACTGGAGTCCAAATAGACTGAAACTAAGCTTGGAAGTATCCCTCTTCCCAAAAGGAGGTATAAAAAGCTGGGGTATTAAAAATCTGGTTGTAAACCTTTTGTTTTGTTTTGACATTGTGGAACTCAAGTTATTGGAACAAAAAAGTCCAGGTATACCTGACTTACAGCTCTGACTGTCTGCAGCACAAGGATAAGAGGGAAAGAAGGGATTTATCTGGTGGTATTGGCTGTTGCAGGGATGTCAGCTTTGTGGAACCTGACAGCATTTCTGTACAGCAACAAAAAGTGAAGCATGCAAACAACATGGTCTAAACTGACATTTCATTGCTGGGATCATCTCTTCCCTATCAAAAAAGCCCTATTTCTACTCACTGGGGACAGCTGTACAGTCAAAGATGATCCCAGTTCAAGTTCATATCTCATGTATTTCACAAATAAATAATGGCCTTTGCAGGTCTTTGCCATGAGGTGCTTAGCTACCCCAAGGGCTCAGATGAATGCAAACCTCAGTTTAATATCTGACAGAAAAAGCAGTGTCTCACTGCAATTCCTCTCTGTAGAAACACAGTTCAGATGAGAATAGTGTAGGGAAAACAGTAGCCAATAAATCCTTGCTCCTTTTCAGCAAAAAAAGGTAAGGCAGGGTACGGACCTGACTTTCCGAGTTTTGTACTTGAAGATTGGAAGTTGTTTGTGGAGCGCTCCAGAGATTTTCTGCACCAGGATGTCACAGTGCTGTGAGCACGCTTCCTAGGCAATTGGTTGCCAATCCCCACAGCAGTGCCAACTTTAGAAATGAAAGATGTTGGTGGGGGTGCTGCTAACCACACATCTTGAGTTCCAAAAAAATAACATATTACCTGGGCGAAGTCCATCTGCTGAAGCTGTAAAAATTCTGAGCTCTCAAAGGCCATAACAAACCTCACTGTGGAAACTTGATTCTCCACTCTTTAGAGAAATTTTCCCTGTTCTGCACCTTGCCAAATGTCTACAAGATTCTTGCTTTACAGATTTATCTGGGTTCTTTCTTGGTTCCATTTTACTGTTTGCCCTTTCCTCTCAGATACCAGGTCACCTTTGCTCATAATATTTCCCTTTTTTTTTTTCATTCTCACTTGCTTTCCAAATAGCTGTTCCCTGAATATTGCCACTTGGCTGTCACATATTGCCTGCACCACTCAACTAGCATCAGGGTCCCATTGCAGCATGCTCTGTGGAAGCAGAGCAGGAGAGAATTCTCTCCCCAAAAGCATAAGACCAGCAAGGGTAAGAAAGTAGGAAGATCTCTTAGAGGATAGATGAGACTGGGTTAATAGACAGTATCATTCAGAAAACATGTCAGTGCTGGAAAATAAGAGCTGCTATCTTATACCCGGAGGCTGGTGCCATAACCCCAGCCTTATCCGCTAACGAGGTGTGACGGGTTTGTAAGCATCCCCGGGGCTGGCTGCGCACAGCGCTGCTCGACCCAGTGCTGCGAACGTGCCAGCCCTGATCTCAGGGCTCCTCCACAACAGGCATCCAGCTATCAGAGGTCTTGGCCTCTTTCAAACTTTCTGTGATTGTTTCCTCAAAAGCAGAGCTAAAAGAATTCAGCTTGATAGAAAGTGCTTTATTCTGTTTCCTATGCTTGTGGCTCCTACCTCCCAAGAATCTGTTCAGCTTACTAAAAAATGAAATTGCTGCAGATGGATATTTCTTTCAATTACAGTAAAACATGTAACAAAGCCTCTGGCATGCCAAGAGCCAGGCATCAAAGCTCAAGAGCTTACATATTCTATTAAGTGGTTTAATATTGTAGAGAAGAACAGAAAAAATACAGTGTTTTCTCCCCCATGGCCTTCTTTAGGAGACCTTGAGGAGCCAAAAGGTTGCAGTTTTCCTGGTCTCCCTACTCTAATATTAAAACACTTAATAGAATATGTAAGCACTTGAGCTTTGATGCCTGGTTCTTGGCATAGCAAGTACAGCTCGTACTGTTTTGATGATTTGGGGTGGTCTGTCGGAGATTATTTTCCCTTCCTGTTGAGAAACCACAGGAAAAAGAAGTTTGGTGCACAGACTTTTTCCTTTTCGTCTTAGAGTATAGTTTGCTGGTGCATTACTACTTGTTACCTCAAAAACCTTTGATTTTAAGGAAATAGTTTCATCAAAGGTAGGTGGATAGGATCAGAGCCCTAACTGTGTTTAAAGGACGTTCTATTATGTGGTACCATTCTGGGCTTTAGTCTGAGCTGTAGGAGCATCAGTAACGTGAAAAATGCTGAGCATTGCCATAGACCTGAAACTCAGTGCAAACAGGTCACATTACGTGCTAGCTTGAGCTGACCAAGAAAACATTTAGTCATGTTCCCACCGATTTATTCCTGCACAATGCTGTAGAACCACTGCAGGGAAAAGATACCCAGAAAACTATATCCTTGTTTGTTTTGTTTTTGTGTTTCTTGGTTTTTTTTTCCCCTGGGGATCAACACATCCAAATGGGACCCAAGCAAAAAGCAGGAAAGTCTGTTTCATGGGAAACTCTCCCAATCATTATTTGAAAAGCTGAAATCTCCAAAAAAGAGAATGCTTAGATTGGAAATAATGAAATACCAACCATACACTGGCCATATAACTTCAAGATCATGCCACGAGGCTCAGAAATAACTCAGTGCATTGCTAAAGAAAAAAATTCTCCAACTTGAAGAACACCAAAGAAATAGAAGATTTCCTGAATAGAAGATTTCCTGAAGTGCAGCTGGGACAGTAGGTCCCAGCTGCACT
>JAUBOD010000445.1:2866852-2882013 GCA_032353885.1 Nothura maculosa | reverse complement strand
CCCCCCCCCCCACTTCAGGAAGAGATGCTAAAGCAAAGTACTTGACCTATATGTCAGAAGGTGAAAACAGGGTTACAACATTTATGTGGCAATGGCCAAGAGGGAAATGATATCTAACCTCTTTTGAAATTAAATATTGAAGGGAAAAGAGGAAGAATAAAACTGTTCTGCTTGGTTAAATAAAATACTTATCATCATTATTTCAAGGTAGCACCCACTATTCTTGCAAAATCATCTGTCCAGTAAAAATTTCAGGTTATACTGACATAAATTTTTTGCCTACTTCTTGTCCAAAGCTAAGCACAAGAAGCTTCCTCTGAGGATGTTTGATAATAATTTCAATATTGTTTCTTTGGTTCATCTCTCTCTTTAAGGCTGGATTCTTCCCTCAGTCTTGCTACTTTTATATCAGCGCAAAAGTGCACTCTGCTTGGAGACCTAACAAAGACACAAGAAGTCTGTGGCCTGAAAATATGCCAATCTCTTCTACTTTTAATAGAAGCAAGCATATTTCAAGTCTTGTTCTCCCTCTCCATCAGCTCAATGCTCACTTAAATGAGTTTCTTTTCGAATGCATTGTGATTGCCATAATGAAATACTCTAGCTCTGTACTAGATGTGGAAGCATGTTCTTAAGCCTGGTTTCTAATTTTAGAATGAATATTGTAGCAGTTTTTTATTCCTTGTTAATTTGAAATCTGATTTAATAGAAGAGACTGTTGAAGGAGGTCATCAAAAAGTTCAGCCCAGCTTTGATAAACCTATGTTCTCCTCATTAACATGGATGAATTGGATGCTTGTTTGCTAAGTTGCTTTCCTTTCTCCTACCAAGTATAGTTAAGACCAGTTCTTAGCTTGAGTGTGTATTGATTTGGAAGGGCTCTTAACTACACTATTGATTATATCCAGCAACAATAACCACCTAGAGTCTCACACACCATCTGTAGAGCACTTGAAAAACTTGCAGCCAAATTCATGTCTGTGCCAGAAAATTTGTGTTAAAAGGAGAAAAGACTTTTCAGCATCAATTCTGTTTCTCTCTAAAATTCACAAGAACTTCCTGGCCCTCATCCATAGGTGAGACCTGCAGAAGTAGAGCATGTATACCTAAAAAAAGAAACTTTACATCTTCTTTCACAACCCAGCAGAAGTTGGGGCTGAGTAGAAGTTGGTTCACACTTGCAGGTAGGTAACTAAGTTAGTAAGATGCCGAATCTATGTGTATGTATCATCCTCAAACCCACACCCAAATAACACTGCTTATTTGTCCAAGTTAACCATGCCCCATGGTTACACAGCTTCAAACTTGCTCCCGTGCATGTGACAGGGTGGACACATGGTCACTTGAACTTCTGGGAAGATGGGTGTATATCAGAAAGGAGTAAGTGGCATGCTAAGAAAGTTTGGAGAGTTTGGTAGTGGATAAAATCAACCTTACAGAAGAAGGGAATAATTCAGTTCAGAATTTGGAAGAAGTACTCAGTTGATATGTGAATTTGTTTTCTTTTTTTCTTTTTTTTTTATTTTTGTAAATGAAGCACGTAATCTCTAAAGTAATGCTCATAGCATCACAATGCATTGTTTCGCTCTTTAATTCTTCAAGCAGAGGCTAGATATCTGGTTAAAGGGAGACAATAAATTGTTCATTTGTTTGTGTTTGTTTATAGTAAGCCAAAAAGGAAGGAGTTCTGTACAAGAACAAATTCATTTGGCTTTTCAACAGTCTAGCTAACATATAATTGATATATGCTGTATACAAAGGATCCTGGATGATAATGGCCTATCTCTAAAGCAAAGTAGGAACATGAAATAATAAAGATTGTTATACAACTAGTACCTTTTTGTTTGACAGTACAGTGTATGATGGTGCTGTACCAAAAGAATAATGGAAATAAGATACTAAACATAAGAAAAAGTATTCAATGTATACCATAGAGAATAATGTTTAAATATTGTTGTTTGAAATACACACACTAAAAAGTTCTGTATTTTTGAGTGCTGGAGCTAGTTATGGCTTTCTTGAAGCCTTATAGATGTGTACTTTAGCTAATTATAATAATGCTTCAGTATATTTTATGTTCACTCATTAATATATACACAGTGTGTGACCACAGCAGAGTAACTTTTATGCTTGCTTTACCTGCTTCTTAGACACACCATGCTAATGCCTTTTAATGAAGCTTTGAAATTCCACATTATAGGGCTTCCACAGAGAAGCCCTCAAAGCACTTTACAAATTCCATTCACAAAAGCCTGTGGAAAAAGATTATCCTCATTGTAGAATATCAGTAAATTAAGGAACAGGGTTTCAGTAATCTGCTTAAGGTAACTGTGGAGTACAAGTGTAAGTTCTTAATTTAGTCCTTGTTCTAATTACTTCTTTTCATATTCTTATTTGTTTTTCCTAAAGGAATGTTTCAAATAGAAAGTGATGCCAATTCATAAAATCTAGCGAGGTGGCTTTAAATGAAGATTAGCATTCAGCAAGGCAGTATATGTGCTATAGTGCGAAAATTTAACATGCTCCAGAATGTCTTTCTGACATGCATGGACACCTTCTAAGAAAATTGCCCCAATCTTTTTTAAGAGCTCTTGTCTGAATAACCAGTTATGCTTGTCCTTGGCACCAAGTTCAACAGTGCCACATGTGCACAGATGCTCCAGGTGTGATACCATCAGTCTGATACTAAAACGGCTGGTCCCTTCCCCAGCCTGCAGCAGGGTGTCCCTTCAGGGGATGCAATTACCCCAAAGGTAATTGCCTTTTTCATCTAAGGGAAGTAAGGTTACCCTGTTGGACTTGAGTGAGTGATTAAGGGTTCTCCTCCAGATTAACAATATTATTTAGTGATATATAAGCCCCTGTCCTCTTTTCTGTTCCTCACTTGCTTGCCAGGTGTTCCTCTCATGCTTTTCATCTGCCAACTGTTATTAATTTTTCTTCTTCACTTTCTGCAGTGATTTGAACAATCATTTCTCCTTCGAGGCAGTTATTCTTAAATATAACTTTGTTCCATTCACTAGCATGTTCCCCAGTCTTTTCCATATCTGAAGAGAGAGACTCAAGAAGATTAATGCCTGGCAAAATTGACTAGGATTTACAGGAGACTGGAGGATGGAATATCACCTCATCTTCCCACAGTGGATCTCAGCCCACTAGGTGTTTAAACTAGCCAAAGCTCAATCACTGTACAATAACATTGCCAGAGCAAAACCTTATGATATATGTATATAGTTGGACATAACATATTCAAAAGTAGTGCAATAACTATATTCTGATTTTTTTTTTCTGAAAGAGCAAAGTTATACCAAGCGTAAAGTTGTGGCCACTGTAGCAGTACTTTGAGTACTGTGACTTTAAGGTGTCCTTAAATAACTTGTAAAACCAGCCTAGAAAGAATAAAGATCAGATAGTGAAAAAATTTCTATTATGTAAGACATCAGTATCCTTTTAGCCTAGCCTTTTTTGTGGCTGGAGCTGAAACAAAAGAATACATATTTCCAGAGAAAGGAAGTAAAAGAGCAAATTGTAATGTAGAAATCCAACAAGACTAAATGGTGCTTTTTCTTTCTTTTTTCTTTCTTTTTTTTTTTAATACTTGAAAATTTGTTCATAGCTTTTTGTAGCTAATACTCCTTGTCCAGGAACTGATTATATGAACCTTACGAAAAGACTGAAAAAGAGTTTTTATTCTATCATGAGCTGAGTCTAGTTTATGTACATGCACATTTACATATATGTATACATAAATAACACATTTTTGTTGAGTATTCCAAAGCTTTACAGCCTGAAAAGCCTGGTCTTATTATTGTTGCTGTTATTAATTTTGTTTACTATGGATTACTACGGATAACAAAATCTTCCAAATTTCTAACTGAATACAGAAAAAATGTGATAGATTCTAAGACATCCTCCAAGAAAAGGACCTATATTCCTGGGAGGTAATTTGGTCTCCACATTTTCTTTCTAAAACCAATGGAACTCATATAAACTGAGTTAACAAAACACAGAAAAGCATTTTAAACTACCTAATCTGACCCTTTCCCCAGAGTAAAGCATATTACACCCCTGGAGTAAATGATAATCGTAATTCTGAGATCATAACAGTGCTTCTGTTTGGCAACTTTCTGTTTTCTTTCTATTTTGTGGGGTAGGTGCATATACTGTGTTGTGATTTGAAAGAGCAGGAAATGCCCTCTTGATCCTCAGGAGATAATATTCACTTCTTTCTCTACAGAATCAATAACTTGTTGCATCCAGCTCCTCGAGCTCCTACAAGCATGGGCAAGGCTCTCATCATGACAAGGCTGTCATCAGTAAACTGATTGAGCAGCAAAGCAGAGTTTTAACAATATAATAGAAACATGGATTTTTGTTGGTAGCTCAGCACAGGACTCAAAGATGACATTAGTATGTAGACACTCTTGAAGATGGAGACTACATATCCTATCTAGCAGTAGATGAAGAAAACATTTGGCAGAAGGTAAGTAAAGGATTTTCTTTCTTACATTAGAGAAAGAAAAAATGTTTTGGCAAGGAGCTGGATAAAGAGATCCCCTAAGCTATGCTGGATTTTTATTTTATAATTTCTTCACCCTCTAAGATGAATTATTTGAAAGTCCAATTAGTCCCTTAGTAATCATGACTGTTATCTAATGGTGAATAAACCATCTGTAGAAAATATTGCTCTCACAGACACAGCTGTTAGCATATGCTGAAACTTTCTTATATGACCTTGGTTGCTACAGTACCTACCAGATGAAATAAGACATGGAAGTATTGCCAGCTTCAATTAGACGAGCAAGCTGTTCCTTTCCCAAAGCTGTTCAGCCACTTTAGCCATTAACATAAAACACAAACCAAGGAATTATTACTAATTTTGACTACCTATTCCTAAACTGAAGAGGTGAAATTCTGGAAAGAATTTCAGTTCTCCATTATTAATGTAGCTAAAAATGGAAAACACAAGCACTTGGTTTCAAAAGATCCTCAATTATCTGTTGCTTCTAGAAATGAAGTCTTAAGCCAGAGGGACGCAGGAAGCAGAAAAGCCCTAAAATTAGCTTCATAAAACACTAGGGTTTGTTTAAAACAAAAGCACAAGGGGGGATTTTTGGCAAAGTAGTCCAACATGCTTCTTTTTATTTAACAGGTAAGAAATATGCGACCTTGTGGAGGGTTTACTGTTTGTCTGCCATAAGGTCTATTTTAAGCAACGAAAGACATTTTAATAAAAGTAATCCTTTAAAACCTTTCCAAATCTGAACTTTCAAATATGCATTTGTAGTAAGGAGGTGCCAGGTTAATTATATATGTCTTTGTCAAGTAGTAAATATTTTAATCTTTTGGAGTTTTGATGTTAGCCTTTCTAATCCATTTAACTCTTTCTGTATTACAACAATATCAAAATGCTGAATTTTGATTTAAATCTTAAATAAAACTCAGCACTCAGAACAACTATTCTCTTCTTCTATAATAAGCTTAATGAAACAGTGCAATTTCTTAACTTAGGAAAACTATTTTGTCTTTTAATTACTGAAATTACCCATTTAGTTTAATATAATACAGTAAAGGAATGAAAGAGATGGACAGAGAATGAAGAGTGTGGGTTGAATTACAGTGCCCACAAGCATTCCCAGACCTATTTTGTTTTATAGATTATTCACGAACAGTACATTGTGCGATACCAGTGTCTAAAACTGAGTTTCTGAGGTAATTTTTGTAGGATGACTGGTCATATGGCCTTTTTCTACTTCCAGAAAGCTGAAACTGATTCTGTGAGTGAGTTTTGTGGTTAAGGTGATGACTTTTCTGACTTCAGCATACACTTTCCATGGACATTCTCTGACATTTACTCAAAAACTAATGTTTCTGTAAACTCATCCATTGCTGAAATCACTCCTTACAATAGGAATGCTAGATTTGTTTATGAGAGTCCTGGTAATGTTTTGTGGCTTCTCATTCCTTTTCTCATTTGCCTAGTAGTATTATCTGAAGTTAACCACAAATACTTTAACTTCAAATGGTCAAAGAGATGATCTGCATTGAGATATGACCTAGTTCCTCAGTATGAAAGGAAGGATAAAAGAGAAGAGGCCAGTCATACAAACTGCCCTGTTTCTACCTCCATCACTCCCTATTTTATTATTTATAAATTTATAATTTTCTTATTTTCTTCACCTACACAATCATCTCCCCTTTAAAACATGCTGGAAACATCACAGTAACGAAAAGCAAAATAAAACTTATGTCGTGGCAGATGAAACAGCTCATTCATGCAACATGGCTTCGGGCCTACGCTTTCCATGTCTGCCCTCTGTGGACACATTGAGCACTCTGAAGAAGTCTAATCTACATAGGGGTGTCAGGACTGGTTCTTCCTTGTTGCGTGTCCTGCTCAAAAAAACAGCCCCACTTAATAAATAATTAGTAGAAAGTTGCTAATCACATTTTGATAGTAAGGGAAAGTCTGAGGTCGTAAGGACAGTGGGAGTTTTGCTGGCACCTTTGCAAAAGCCAAGACTTTCCTCACTGCAATTATGCTGGAATTATGCTGGCATACACTTTTGAATGCTCCCAAATACTACCAGTTCATACGACTAAAAAGCAAAGTGCATCAGCAAGATTATTTGAGGTTAAAAATGACTGTTTACTTGCATATACCACCTTGTATAACCAAGTATATTGTTAGAATTTTAAGCAAGAAAAATGTTAACTTTATAGTTATGTGAATTGGTTGTATGCTGGCTCATACAGCAAACTCAAACCACAGTTTATGACTGCAGTTTGAGTACTCAGTATCCTTACTGCATTTGTCCTGTTTCTGTTAGACTTTTGCACAAATCAGTTTATCCCTTCCTCAATAGAACCAGTAAATTTTTAAGTTGATAATCAGCTAAGACAGGCCAAAGTGACTTTTAAGTAGAGAAAAAAAATGATTTTGTCAGATTTTTTCTTACTGTGGTGTATCCTCTACTGCCTTCATTGGAGGCACAATAACAAAAGTCCCAAAGGCTAGTTTAGGAGGCCGGTTTTTGACAGCATTTATCATCACAGCTGTCTGAGCTTGCACAGGCCTAGGAACTGAGATTAAGTAGTCCTTTCCACTCTTATGTTTCTCATTCTGATTAGCAGATGTATATAGCAGATGTATGTGTAGAGGAAACCTTTTTGTAGTAGTTTTGTATACCTTATTAAATTCCTTTCCCTAATCTCCCTGGAGGAAAAATACAGGATTGATTTAATTAAAAAAACCCACAAAAATCATAGGTATAATCTAAGGAGATGGAACCCCTGTCATGCCTAAATGTCACTTATTTCAATGGCAGGTTTGCAATCCTTCAAACAGCATGTATTTTTTTCAGGGAACATACATGTTTTAGGTTGATGGATGATATATGTTATTTTTTTTCTGTTTATGACAGCATAATGTTCTCATTTTTAACATCTATATGAAACGTCTTGCTGAGTGAAGAATCCAATAGAAAGTAGAGATGGGAGTTATACAACTCCTTTTTCTGTTTGTTTCTTTAAAACTTTTTCTTTGACTGTCTTAATAGTGTGTTTCCATCATGATGGCACCCAATTGTTTACTGTCTGAACCTGGCATCCACACTGCTGCCTCAGCAATCTAGCCTATTTGGCTACTTCACAAATTTATTTCTATTTGGGTGAAAAAATGTTTCTAAAGTATTTTCAGGATCTATCTTTTCTTTCTACATATTCTCTGCAGTTCAACCATCTGTGCAAATTAGCAATGCTGAAATGCTTGTTAGAGATTTTTTTTTCTTCTTTCTTCTTGATTAATACTTCCTGCATTTAGTGAAATGACTTATAAATTGTGAATTAAATATTCAGACCACCTAAGTGTCTTACATAGGTTTATGGAGAGACTTAGGCTGAGATGCTGAGATTTGCCCCACTTTATTTCTGGGGCTCTGAAGCACCCAAGTGGTGAATGGGAGAGTATAATGCACAAAACGGCCAGTTTGGAAAAGGTAAGCAGACAGTTCTGCAGACATATCAAAAATCCTGCCTGTTAATGGACCTCAGCCTCTAACAGCAAGCATAGGACAAGAATTTACCTAAGTTATTAGAAAACATGAAACTCTAGTTCACAAATCCAAGCTTCTTAGGAATGTAGGACTGCAAAGGAGCATCTGGTGTATGAATATGAAATTTCTGTGTACAGTGCATTGAAACTGCAGGCAATTCTGCAATGAATGCAAAAGGCTGCAGAGGTTTCACAACAATGTTCCCTTAACTTCTTGGATTAAGGTACTGAACTTGTTCTTTCGAGTCCAGAACACTAAAGCAGTCTTAAATACAGAATAATATGGTAACAGTACCCACCTGGCTCTTTACTGCATTGGTAGGCATCCAGATAGTATGAGTACCACTGACATCACAGCATAGTGAGCAGAGCATAGTGAGCAGTACTCATGGATCTCAAGAAGCAGCTAGAACCTAGGAAGTTGTCATAGACATGTTCTTGAAAGAAGAACTAGGGACTTAGGATCAGAGAACTGGGAGCAGCCCAGGACCCCCTCCAGTGGAACAGCCCTTCAAGGCTGGGAAATCTATTCAGACATAAAACACTTGGAACAGCAGAATCATTAACTTTCTAAAGCTACTTTTGAAATAGCAAAATTAAAGTTCAAGAAAAATGTGAGCAAATCTCAGGTTGCTATGTGACACCCAATGCTTGAAACAGACTTCAGTCTTTCCCCCCTTCCTCTCCCTCTGCCAATGTTATGGAGACAGAAGGAAAAACTGTATTGGTTCAGAATAGCTTTGTAGGAGAGATGGTACAAACAAACAGTATTTAGAAGCATCTTTATATTTGCCTATGAATTTATAATGTCACCTGAAGCAATTGGCTGGGAGTCAATGTAGTTGGTATCAGATGATGGGAAAGACTCATTTCAGTTTTGATAGAAAAATATCTTCTCTGGACTAATTTTTCATCTATAAACTAGATACCTAAGACAATCTTACCTGTTTCTTGAAAATACAAATCTTTTAGCTCTAAGCATTATAATTCCTGCTGACAGCCTGATTCTACAGACTCGCTCTGTAGGCCCATGTCTCTTAATTTCACTTAATTGAAGAACCATGAGGGTCCTTTCTTTTAGAAAGAAAAATCCACAGACCAACTCTAAAGTGTTCCCACAATTGTCTTCATTTATGAGCCACTAAAAATTAGGCTACAGTTTGAATGGTCATTTATTACAATATGAAAGGAAAGCCTGTTTGCTTGGAAGTTTTGGGAGTATGTGTGGTTTCTTTCTAATTTCACAGACTACGTTCCAATGTATTAAGAACTAACTGTGAGGCATGGAGCATACCCTGAGAAACACAACGCAAAAGAACTACTGTGGATTTTGTATTGGTTGCAGACTGCATGGCACATTGGTTCTTAAGACGGCTATTCATACATTGGAAATGTCCATGCTAGACTTGCTCATTTGACTGGTCTCTCCGATGCATCTGCTAAAAAGCAAGCAGAAAGCTGCCTTTGCCAGATAAGAAGCCTGTTGTTGTTAGATCCATGAAAGCTGACTATTAGCAGTCTTGTTGCTTGATAGCTACAGTCAACACTGGGCAAACTCTGAAGTTTTGTTAGACTGCCATTGCCAGCTTGGAGGACAGAGGGAGAGGATTTTGTAGCATCTTTGTGAGGGAGTTCACAGGTTTATTTTTCTCCTGTCACCCTACCCAAAGCTCTGAGGAAAAAAATTACTCTGATCAAACAAAATAAATAAGTGGAATCATTATAAATTAAACATTGAATGCAAAATGAACACCCCTTCTGAGTTTACAGACCTCTAAATGTTAATGTTAGATGACACTATACCAAGAAAAGCATTTGACACGAGGGAAAACATTTGTATTGAGCCCGGCAGAGCTTGTTCATTGAGGTAATAATTCTTCCTTGAGGTTCTAGGGTTCAAATACTGCCATTGTTGAAAAAAAAGAATTGCTCAAACATCTTCTGCAGTACTATTTGATTACTGAATTTATTTTATGCACTCATTCAGAAACATATTAGTGATTACCTTTAATCTTCCTTCCCTTGCTCATGTCATCCCCATGTCATCCTCAGCTTTGCTGTTTCAATCTTGTCAATGAATCTGAATCCATTTCATTTTCTCAAAATACTGGTAATGCTCTAAATGTGCATATGATTAAAACCAATTTAAAATCCATGGAACAGCTGTTTTAGAACACATTTCCTTGAAAATAATGTTCAGCCTGAAAAGCAGGATTAATTAGCTTCAAAATGACCTACATAGATTGTTCAAAGTGTCTGATTGCTATCAGCCATCCAAGGAAAAAGCTAAGCAAACTATACTAGGTCAGACTCGTACAGGGAGTTTGGAAAAAGATAGTACTTTATTTAGGAAAAATTAGCATGTTAGAGACATAAAACAATTTATTGACATCATCTGGAAACTCATCCGAATTTATACTCAAGAAAAACATGTATTAGAAACTGAGGGCCAAGGCAACAGCAGAAAATAAGATTTCTGTCATAATTATGAACAACAGAAACTGTTGACAGACTCTGATGATGGTTTTACTGCTGCCTGTCTGTCAAAAAAGGTAAACATTGCTGTATTTTTAGGCTAGCTCTCCTTCTGGTCATGCGACACCTCTCGCTCATTCTCTGGCATCCTGCAGCTTGTATCTCTGTAAGCATTCTGAGATTAAGTATATTGCTATGCTAAGCTGTGTACTGTGTACGTACTTAGTATTTGGGGTTCTGCAATGATATTAGTAAAGGAAAGTGAATCACCTCAGGATATATAATGTTTGACCCTTCTCCCATAGCCACAAAGGAAAATATTATGTAACTACACAGAAGCAGAAATTGATGATAAGTTTTGTGTGAAGCAGATTTCCATCTCTTGTACTGTAGCAGCCCAAGAAACGAGCATAGGTAGAGCTGCATTAGAAGAGCTACTGCCAGGATGCTCTCTAGCACTGTTTCGTAGCTAGATAAAGAGCCAGGAAAACTCATGATTCTATTACCTAGATCAGTAGATCACATGAATCCATGCAAATGGATTGCTAATGGGATGGCAAGGGAATGGAATGCCAATGTAAAAGACCTGAAGCTCCATTTTTGTACTTAAGAAAGAGGGATGTGGGGAAGCAAATAGATACTGTTTCTTGTAGTTACCCACTATGATCTTATGATGTGCTCATGTGGACTCTGTCATGTGTCCACAGAGTCATGTGGACTCTGCTTAAATCCACTGTACATAAGATGTTGCTAATGTTGTTTTCTCTTGAGAAAGTCAGGAAGCTTTGCTCCTTAACATTTGCAGAATTCTGAGCTGAGTATAAAAATGATATTAAATTACCAAGTAGAATCATAACAGCAAATGCTTCACTAAGAAGCCAAGACTAAACTGGATCCAAAGTATGTCATCTCCCTTGAGCTCAGTGTTACCAGATACAAAAGCTTTGGTGAAGCCTCTCTGAATCACTAAAAAGCAAGCTGAAAAAGCCAAAACCAAAGATACAAAAATTATCAAGTCAGACGTACAGTCTGCCATATAAAGCAGAGAGACTGGATAAATTAAAAGCCTTAAGCCTGCCTTTTGCAACTCTTACAGGCACCAGGTTCAGCCTGGTATTTATAACGATTTCTAATGACTTAAAAAATATAGGTGCCCATCTTGTCACAGAATCAGAAATTCTCTTCCAACTCTATCCACTCTCTCTGTGAGTAAAGTGAACTTTGCTTCTTCCAGGGACAGTAGATGTGCCAAGAGAGAGACACTTAGAAACACCAGGCCCAGAGCTGTGTCAGAAAAGTACCAAAACAGGGATTCTCTGTTAAATGCCTTTAACCAGAAGGGATCAGAAGCCACTAGGACCTTGTTTTTACATGCAAGAGAAAGGAGCAGCCGGCTCTGGTGCAGCACTGTAGTTACAAGAAGTAGGTTTTGGGCTGCAGCAGCTTGATCCCATTTCAAAACAGTTGTGGGTAGGGGAGATCATAATTATAAGAACAGATATCTTTTAGACAGGCTGAACAGATGTAATGAAGAAAATAAGTACTGGCAGCAATTTACATAAGCTCTATCACCCTATTCCTGTAGACCAGATTTCCAGATAAAGAAAAGCTTTTCATCAATGGCAGTAAAACCTCCTCCTACTCAAACAGCTTTTACAGTCTCAAATGAATAACAGTTCAATCAGGTAGAGCTCCCCTGGCCTTGGGGCAGATGGATGCCCAGGACAAGCTCTATTCCAGCCCTGTTTTCTCTGGTAATAATTTAGAGGACTTGCAAAAGATCTTAAGAGCGAAGTCAGCAAAGCTAAGCATTTCTGTAGTACGTGTTAAATTTCATAACAAGATGAGAGGCAACAGGAAACTGCAACTCTGTGTGGTAGAACGAAGGCTAACTGCATGTTGTTCATTTGGAAATGGCCTAGAGGGCATGCTATAATATAAATTGGTTTATGGTATTAATAAGGAGAGAATTCAAAGGATGATTGCTGCCAAAGGAGAACTTAACCTGGCCCAAAACTTTGAAATTAGCAAAAGTAATGGAAGCGGCACTGAAAAATTACAAGATATATGAGTATAACACAGAGACAATCAAACTGCTTCAGTAAACAAAATATGAAGCCAGTTGGAAGGAGCTTGCTCTCCTGAGGGCTGTTTCCATGTGGAGGAGCTCATTTTACATCAGGTTGTCAGCATAAAATGGCCCAATGTCATAAGTGCCTGAAGATACAATGCTAGGCCAGAAAATGCAAGGATGACTGTCAGACAGCATATCAGACTCTGGATCCTAACCCCATCAAACTAAAGGAGAAGGAGGAAAGCGGAGGAGGAGGAAAGATTTAACCCTGAGGGAAAGGTACACGCTGCAATTTATAAAAAAAATAAAAGCCAGTGTTTAAACACTGTCAGCAGGCACTACTTAAAATAGATCAAGGGATTTTAGCTTCAGCAATGAGTTAGTACTTAAAGCAGAAAGCCAGACTGAGGCCCTCAGCACATGTCCAGCCAGGTGGTAGGTACTGTGAACATGCACATCCCAGTGGTCTGAAGTCAAAGGCAAAATCTGTTAGGCAGTGAATACTCAAAAGAACTATAAGTATATATATATATTCTTTAATGAGCAGAAGGGCAGGCTGTCCAGAGGCAAAGCTGGTCTCCAGTTAGAACTGCTTGTACATTTAAGTGGGAAACAGGTCAGCATGCAAGGCTGAGCTGATTGGTAGTACTAGATTTATTAGCATGGACCATAAAATACATTATGGGTCTATGTGGCCTCTGAAAGAGCTTGTTAGGAGCTGCCTCAGCTAGGTGCCGAAGGAGGCTCTCCAGATATGGAAGCAAATTGACTCGAGCTGGCCACAAATTTAAGGCAAAAGGCACATTTAAAATAAAGAAGTACAGAAGAAAGCATGGGGAAGCAAACTGTGCTTCTTAGCAAAGAAAAGTCAAATTCTGGTCAGCGGCATTTAATGAATGAAATCTTGGTCCCAGAGAAGCAGTGGCAAAACATAAAGGAAGACAAGGAGAAAAGAGGGGCCAAAGAAATTGAATGCCACGAGTATTTATCATACTATCAAGCTTCTAGATAGGTACACTCCACTGCTTCTTCTGTGAGGAAATCTAGAATAGCAATCATTTTATATATCAATCAAAATTCTGCTAGTTTATACATTTTAAGACATTTCTATGTCTTAAATATCTTATGTAAAAGTACAGGAGAATAACAATGCTGGTCACTGAAAGTCTTGCTACTGGTAAAGTTAAAAAATAAAAGCAGATCATTTAGCATAAAAAGAGATATTATGGACTGTTTTGCTTATTAGCATACTTTGCTAACTTTATTTCTCCTGCTATATTCACTCTACTTGTAAAAGTTTAAGGAATTTTTGAGCCATTTATTTTCTATATGTAAAGGAAAGGAAGAGACCAGCCAGTTTTTGTACAATGCTGAAGTTGTTGAAATTTAAAATTTGTGTCTTCTTACTGTTACGTAGAGGTAAATGCTAAGCAGTTGTTCTCTACTTATTACAGTATTTGTATTTTTATAAATTTTTATTTTCCAAATGAAAAGTGTGTTTGTCGGGGAGGTTGTTCTGTCTTTGCATTAAAGTTGATCCAGACATCTAATTAATTTTGCTTCTCTACCTAGCTCTACTTCTCCTCCTAGGTCTACTTTATCTATTTTAAATCTAGCTCTACTCTTCATGCCCTTTCCTATTCCTTCCACTTCGATATGGCTTCCACCTTTTGAGAGGATACCTTTTTTACTTCTGCTTTACTCTTTCACCCTGCTACTTTACAAAGCTGGACTTTCTTCTTTTTGTAGTTAGATTTTTGTTGAATGATTCCATTTAATTAGTAGTGTTCATTAACTGTGATCCTCTGATGTGGTGGTTTTAAACATTGGCCATGCAAGCTTTAAAAAATTTGCCATTCTAGCTGTTTGTTTTTAGCTTCCTTTTAACCGGTCCTCTTATAGTAATGTAGAATTGGATTTTCCTTTCCTTTTTTTCTTCTATATGTACATCGAATACAATGTCCATTCTTTTATTTTTATTTATTTTTTAACAAAGTGCAGATAAAGACTAAGTATCCGACTTTAAAAGGGAAAAAATCAGGAGTTTTTTGTTTTTGTTTACAGACACAAACTCTTATCTATGTAAAGACAAAGCCTACCTCTATATTTACTGGGATTAGGTTTTTCTGTAGAATGGGACATAGTTGGAGATCTGGTTGCTGCTAGGTAGCCTGCTCAGTCTTTTTATACTAGTTTGGGCTTCAGGAAAAAAAAATCTCTCCACCTGCCCTAAAGAAGAAAAGAGATCCATAGAAGACAGGAGGGCCACCAACCACTGATAGCTCAAGAGAAAATTTAAGTGAATAGGAAGAGCCAGGGTGCTACAAGGCCTCTGACATAAGTTAATCAGGAAACCATATGAAAAGACCACCATGGTTATTTATGGTCCAAAACACTATCAATTTATGAATTGCTCAAAATATTTTTAACTGGAAAAATTAATAACCTATACTATCTAATTGCTCCAAAGGAGAAAAACTAGGTGTTGCCGATCGGGGGTCGGCAAGCCTCGTTCGCTAGCTGGACTGACCTGGGGCTCTGCTCGCCCCAGGGCCATAG
>JAUBOD010000445.1:2847498-2866752 GCA_032353885.1 Nothura maculosa | reverse complement strand
TGCTCTATGCCCTATGCTGCACTACATCATCTACTTCAGCTAAGCTCTCTGCTCTATCAAGCCCCTAAAAAGCATGACAAATTCCCACAACTAGGTATCTAGCACACCTTCAACACTTGCTGGACAATCCTTTTTCTTTCAAAACTCCTGTTGTTTTGCAGTTCCATACAAGCAAGGCTAAAGAAACCCTCAATCAGCTGTAAGCACCTACTGTCCATCATTGATGATATTGTTTCTTCCTGACTCATAGTTTTGCAGTATTGGAAAACACTGGTAATGAAGGTCAGTGAAAAGGAAATATTGCTTGAGTAAGATCTGCAGGAGGACAACTTTCTCACCAAAAAAATAATAAAAAAATCATGTAATTATCATGTGTTGATTCTCCATATAATAATGTTTCCTGACATTCTATGACATCAGGGCCAAGACTAACTTGTTTTATGGCAGCAACTAGAGCATATAATTAAAATTAAAATCAGGAGGCTTGCAGGGACTGTCTGTTGGGAAGGAAAAACAGACCAAGATGTATTTGAAGACTTTTGCAAATCCACACAACACACATCTGTGATGAAGTAAACTCAGCAAGGAGCTTTTGTTTGTGACCTCAATAGGATCAGATATGAAGAATGTGGATCTTAATGTTCTTGGTACTTGGAAGCAGAAAGAGAGAAAAGAATCCATAATTTACAAAATTTCAATGCTGTTTAAGATGTTGTACTGAAACAAACTATAATATTCAATGCAAAATAATGATTTTTACCACAATTTACTTGTATAAATTGCCCGATAATTACACTGAAATCTTTGCTTTACCTATGATTAACTAATTTAACTTCATAAAATAAGCATTAAAATATTCCTTTCATACAGTCAATGAGACAACACTGTTGAAAATACAACATATGTTTAAACTAGGTAAGGCTGGAAAAAATAAAGATGATGTCTTTCTAAAGTTGTGCATCTAAGTAGGGAACAGAATCAGTATTTAAGGCTCCCAAACAGAATATTACCATTAGAGTATCAATGGACACTAGAACAATCAACTGGACAGGCCTGGACAAGCTTCGCTTTTATTACTTTGTTTCTTTCATGGTGTTATAGCTGAGGCTTAGGACAAAAAAAAAAACACACACACACAAAAAAAGACAGCCTTTCTTTATGTCCTATTACAGAGTTCTTTAGTTCTTTACATGGTTGTGTTATCTTTTCCCCAGGTGTTGTACTGCTCTTTCATAAGAGAGATCCCAGGAAATCAGTCAAGTGGAGTTTGAAGAAAACCTAGATGAACCAAAACCCCTCTTACAGAACTACAATTACTACAGATTGCCTAAACTTTACCATTTACTCAACATCTAGGACTGCACAGATCAACAGTTTCAGTTTTCACCAGACTGAATACCTTAGCAGTGAACCTGAGCTTTACAGACCTCAATAAGGGTTAGGTAGAGAAAAATGATCAAAAGTCCTCCAAGAAGCTCAAAGGTATAATCAGAATATGCTTAAAGTGCTGACTAGTCCAATTTCCCTGGAAAATGCCATTTTGTCTGCAACTTCCTTGTAAAATTGAGAAAAGAAGTATCCTTCAATATTACTACAATAGCACTTTTCTGAAAACCTCCCACTTCAGGAGATGGAAAATGTAAGAGAAAGAACGCATGAGAGTATATGCAGAACAATTGACTCTGCAGTTATAGGATGACTGACAAGAGAGCAATCCAGCAGAATAAGAACTAAGGATTTTGTGGAAAACTTCTGAAAGGGAAAAGAGAGAAAGTGGACAAGTCCATTGTTGCACTTAGTTCCTTTTTTCTCATAAAACCATTATGACTGCATAGCAGCTTGTGAAATGGACCTAAAGTTTTATCTCTGAGAATAATTTAATGGACAGTTTTCATATTAAATAAATGTGTAGTTCACAAAACTAACCAGCAGAGAGCAACACCATTTAAATTTGAGTTGAGCATGATATCTTGACAAACTAATTATTACATTACTGTGCATAAAACTGTATAATGCAGTATGTTAAATGTAAGGCTCTGTTACATTAGTCACAGCCTTTCTCTGCCAATGCATTCCAATGTAATGTCTAACTCAGAAAAACATGTATGCAAATCATCTGAATACTTGCTTTTAATTTGCATGATGTTGAGGGGTTCTTCTGAGGTTATGATGTATGGCAAACTTGTAAAATTAAACACAGATGTACTTCTATTTCACACACAAAATTTAACTGCAAAGCTTTAACAGGGAATTTGCACAAAGAGCTGATTCCCTTTAGCCATCTGAAATGGTCAGCTGGTGCAGAACGAACTCAGCTTGCACGAGGTGTATTGGCTATGTGAAAAACATTAATTTATCTGTAAGTTTTTCTGCATTTCTTGGAAGAAAGCAAAACAAAACCCACAAGCCTTTTCCTTGAGCCTCTGAAATTTCCTAACCTGGAATTACTCCAACTATTCCTTCAGTGCATCAGCTGGACAACATTATGAAAACTTTCTCTGCGATGTAGACTGAGGAGCACTGGTGAGGTGACCTAGGTGACCTGATGAGCCTAATCTCCCTGAGAGATGCAGAGGGAATTTGCCCTTCAGTGAAGCCGACAGTCTAAACAATAACATTTCTTGCCCTTGCCTCCATTTCTGCCATTTCTCCTTTCTTCCTGAAGGTGTAGGGATCGACTTTGAATGAAGAGCTTAAGCTACACAGAGAAAGGCAGAATAGTCTTTCCCAAATGGTGGAAGGGCTCTGGCTTCATCTCTATTCCCACTCACAGGTTAGACTGGCAGATGTCTGCTAAGGAGCTGCTTGGGTGTTCTGGAGATTAGTGTTTCCTACTTCTACCACTAAGCAGAGCATCTCTTTTTTTGTGGCAGACATTACCTGTGAAGATCTGGATTAGCTGTCTTTGAACAGCTTTCATATTTATAGTAAGAATTACAAGATGGCAGTGAATTTCCTCGCAAAATTGAAGTCAGCTCTGAAGGGGGAAATCCTGAGCTGTCCAAGTCATAGTATTTCTAAAGCACTTTTCCCGTCTCTGTTGTATATGATCTATATATCTTGAAAGCTGAGTTATTGAGCACTTACAGTACCATAGTGCATGCATTATAGTTAAGCAGAGGTAGACAACTAACTTTCCGTGCAAATCTTTCTGTCTAGTCAAATAAAATTGGACTGTTTCCAGGCAGTCTCACCCAGAAAGTATTCTCGCAATCTGGCTTGCAAAAAGGGATATTCATTGTAAATTTTAATTAAATATTTCTAAATATTTCCAGAAAGTGAATTTGAAATTAACACAGAGAGACTGCACAGCAGCAGTCTGATCCAAGAAGTTATGCTCAGCTAGTTAGGGAAAAGGAATTATACCACGTGTCTGGTCAAAATATTGGACTACTTACAAATTATCAGAGTTCAAAACAAATAGTATACAGAAGATGTGAGGTCAAGCACAAGTCATTCTATCTCTTTTTTTGTTAGATTAATTTTCTAAATGATATGAAAGACTATGGAGATCTCCACAACATGAAAACAGGGAAATGTCAGTGAATTAATTACTTTTTTCCAAATATCCTCCAGACTTCTCTATACTCCCAAAGTCATAGGCATGCATTACAGTGGAAAGGATGTAATATAATCATGTAAAGCAAAAATGTGGGGCTTTCAGTTCTTAGCATCATGAAGAAACAGAAGAGTATTTAGAGTAGGCAAAGAGTTACTAGTTTTCCTGTGCCTTTGTGTTCATTTCACAGGGCTACCCATTCAGTGGCCTAACTCTGAAAACTCATCAAATAGTTTCCTCTCTGATCTAGGGAGGAGCATATGATGATTGCAGTAAAAAAAAAAAAAAAAAAAAGTGACTGAAAATGTCTCAAACATTTGCATTTGTCAAATTTCTTAAAAGGTATCAGCAGACTCTGAGGTAATGCCAGGACACATCCTATCTTGTGTGTGCATGCTATAAATAGCATACTTTTTAAACAGCTTTCTTTTGTAGCATATCTTAATGTGGCATATCCTAAGTCACTGCCATTTACTTGGACAACATCCTCAGTACACTTTGCTCATTACTAAATGCCACTGGCACATATATCAGCAGTGTCTGTACAGTATTCATTCATGGGGAAGAGAAAAAGCTCTATCAGGAAACTCAAGCCAAAAAACAATAACTCTCATGCAGAAAAGGGGTAAGGGAACCTTCATAAAGCAAAGTCTTTGTGTAAGAGAAGACAGAAATCAGATCTGAATTGGAAGGACAAGTGAGAAGAGGCAAGAGAACATGATTTTACCTCTGGAGGAGCAGGTTAAGAAGCAAAAGATCCCTTTGCCTTCTATGTGAATTCTCCAATCCCTGTTCTTGCTGACACTCTGGCCATACAAATTTCTCCCTCCCTGGAGCAGTGAGGGATAAGAAAAATTAAGAATGAAGTGCATACTGTTCCAATTCATTCTATATCTCCTCTCATGCTATATTTGGGTTTTTTTGAGCTGCTTATGGAGAAGAGCTGAACTGTACAGACTATGTGTAGCAGCATGACACGAATATGGACTGCATCTTTTCTATACTAAACATGAAAACTCTTTTGCTCCCACCATTTCACACTGTACTTTATTTTTCCTTCTGTCATTTGCTATACCAGGGTGACTGCAAAGCCTTAGAGCATGTGTATGCCTGTATCTTAGCAATGCTATAGCATCAGTTGCTCTACCAAAAGATGCACTCTGGTCTTCTAACACTAGCTGGTGATTGCACCTTTTGTGTCACAGCAGGTCTGGCAAACGGGATCCAGTAAGTGACTTGCATCTTTTAGCTGCATGGCAAAGCCTGTGGCAGAAAAAACATATTGCCATTGGACAATCTCATACCAAAAGTCACAAAGCAAATACAGGGCTTAACTTTCAGGACAAAAGACCAAAAGATTGGCTGGGTATCCCTGTGCCCAACCACATATAGTTATAGGCAGACATTTACATGGACTAATAAAACAAAGAATAACCATTCTAAGTCACAGAGAAGTCCACTGTCTTTCACCTTTATCAAGATGGAGAGAAATTTCTGATTCTTATTAATAACAGAGCCCAATGAAACAGCCCAAAACAGAAGGGGCTGTTTCCCAAAGATTGGGAAAAGCCCAAAGATTGTAGGATGAGGCTCTCCAGGCACCATGGGAAGTACCTTTAGGAAGAAGGCTGCTCACTGCAATGCCACAGGATATTCACATTTATTAATCTGTTGAGCCCTTACTAGCTGGAATTAGCAATTTCTGTTTCAATCACTTCATAAGCAGATGTGGATTTGTGACCCTAATCTTCATAGGTCAATGGTGTTCAGGTTGCCAAGGTCACACTGGGTCATCTGTTGGGATTCCAGGTCTACATAAAAGAACTTATTACTAGGCATCTTTTTTCAGCCATGGTCTGGATCCTTGCATGTACTCTATCCCTGTCAGGATTTTTAATACCATCAAGATCTGCAGAACAACATTTGAGGAACAATGGCTGGCCCTAGCTTACACATTCAAGGTGATCAAAGACCGTTGATCTTTAGGCAATCAGGCAAAACATCCAGATGACATCATATCTTTCAGCTGTGTATGCTTGGAAAAGTAGTTTGAATCAATCTTAGTCAATCCATGACTGTTTTGCAACAGAATATCTCACTGAATTCTGATATCAGACTGACCTTTTCATGAGCCACCAATATGTCCATGGTACTTCTTGCTGACTGCAGCCTGATCACAGGCATTTTTATAAAAATGTGTTGGATAAGTTGTGGGCTTAATAGCAGCCTTTTAGGAGAGCTGATTCACCAAACAAGAAGAGAGAGAGAGAGATGCCTTTTTCTTTAAGGAAGAGACGGCAAAGCCTGCTTTGCTATAACTCCCATCAAGGACCAGAAAACAACTGGTAGTGATAAGGACTGCAGCAAGAGCTGGAGAAATTCAGCCAGCCACAGCACATGTTTAGTAGAAGGACAAGCTTTTGCTGAGGCAAGTTCAGCTGGGGCCTGACTGACTGTCAACTTTTCCAAGAAGAGTATCAGGACTTACTTACTCTGAGCTGTCTCTAATCCATTTCCACAGAACCCATTGGTGAGAGTTGGCAGGAGCTGATGGTCAGACAGCCAGACCTGTGGTAAGTCCTGTTGGTAAATGCAAGTCCAAGACCTGAACATCCCAGTGTTCTCAGAAGACTGCCAAACCACCTACACAGCAGCCTCCCAGGTCAACTGTGCCTGGCAGCTGAGGACAGCAGTTAATGGTGGGTACTCCTCTCTTTGCATGCTTTTCTCTTCAATGTGCAACCATCTGAGTGGCTACACCTCTGCCAGCCATCAATGCCTTCCCTAGCTGCTGTTTGGTATGAACTGGTAGCCACGGCAAACAGTTTTGGATACGGTCTGAGGGGCTGCTATGGTACTTTTTTTGTAGCAGAGGCCACAGGCATGCCACGTTACCACCTCAAAACTTTCTGCTCACCATTACCACCTCTCAACACAAAGAGTAGCCTGCTCTTTTTCTGGTTAGGGCTGGATCAGTTTTTCCTAGGGTCCTGAGCCTCCCTTTGTAAGCTAACCAAGGCTAACTGGAAGAACCAGCATGCCTAAAAAATAGTGCAAAAGTAAGATGAGCACAAAGCAATATACCCCAAAATAGTTTCTGAACCTCCATAAAGTTGCAGCTCAGGAGCTTCCTGAACCTGAGGCAACATTCTTATGTGGCAACCAATGGATTTCTCTTTCATGAACTTGTCTAAAAGTCCTGCTTACTTGCTTGCCAGGCATTTTTGTGATTTTGGGAGGGTAAGCTGTCATAGGCTCACCACCACTTGGCCTTTTCTTAATGCTGATTGAGTATTAGAAAACATATTTAAATAAAATGGCACCTTTCTTGGACTGACAGCACATCTTTCTAAGATCTAGGAGAATGTATTCCTTGGGGAAGTTTCCCAGTTACCGCATTATAGATCACGCTTGTGCTGTGAGCTCAGAGTTTGGAAAATCAGTAAGTAAATATTCATCATGTGAACACATATTTAGCCATTTAGTGACCCTTGCCAACATAAGAGATGACAGGCACCAAATAAATCCGCCTGGATGGTTCGAGAGGCTTAGTCTTCCAGGATTACATCTCTTTGCTTGTTTCATATTACAGAGTGAATGTATCAGTTTAAAATGTGCTCTTAATAATTGAATCAATCCCACTTTGGAGATTTGCTGTATGAAATACAAAGGCATCTTGCTCTTTTTGCAAAAGCATCTTGCTCAGAGCTGATGAGAGCAAACTGATGAGAGCATCAGCTCTTTTTGGAAGATGGCATCATCTGGAAAATCATCCCAATGAGCACATGTCCAACAAGTTAATTTGTCAGAGCTGCTAATCTGTCATGTACATTTGACAGAAAGATCTTGCTCTCTTACAGACCTTTCAGACTAATTGTCAGCTAATCATGCTATGCTGCGTTTTCACCTGTATTCTTTAACTTGAAACATCAGATAAAAGAAATTATTGATTATATGTGCCAAATTCTTGAATGACAGATATAAGTATAGCTTCCAAGCTTCTTATTGTTACACTATGCAATGACTTTTGAAATAAGTAAAAAAGCAAACAAAGTTAGGTAAGTTAGAATATCTTTTGTTGAACACCAATTTCTAGATTTCTGCCCACAAGGGGAAAAAGAAGTCACTTTTATATATTTGTTGAACAGAAAATGTGGCATTGCAAAGCCTATGAATTACATAGTGTTCTGCCTGCAAAATAGAATTGCATAATATGTTGTTTTACTACTGCACGTAGTAAAAAATCATTCTTAGGTCCCGAAGCCAGAAAAAACAACACATGAAAGGACAAACTGACTACAAGTTCACTGCTTTGGATATAAAAAGGTATCTGGCAAGATGAAGTCTTTTTTAGTCCATGTGTTTTTCATTTGAATTGGTTCATGTAAGGTTCTTTCAAGGGGAGGAAAAAAATGCGATAAATCTCCTTAGGAATAGAGCTGTGCAAGCTTGGGAAATGCACTGGGCAAGCCAGCTTCTTTTGTCCGCCAAATTCTAGGGGCACAAGAGCCTAATGAGAGCTTAATTAAAATTGATGTGAAAAAATTAAACACTTTAAAGTATTGTTTTGAGGCTTGCAAAACTCATGCCAGTGAAAGTCAATCATTTTGTGGCTTTGGAATTTAGTTCAATTAATATTTTTTTTTCTTCATCTGCAGGCCTCTCCTGCTATCTCTTGTCTCTCTATCTGCAAAGAAACAAACCAGGATAAGTGTTGCTAGGAAAGAGCCCATCCATCTGTTTTCCTCAGTTTCCCTGGGGCCAGGAGGGTGAGGATTTAAGTGTTCACGTCAGAGTTTTAATGCTCTTCCCCTTTCAGGATATTTTTCTACGTGGTCTTTTGCAGGCAAGCATGAAATCATTCTGTTTGTGCTCTAAGCATATGTGTATTCACTCCACGCATCCTTGGATGGTGCACACTGCTGAGCACAAACTGGTATTTTCTGTCTTTCAGTAGGGGCTTTAGTTTAGGCTCCACACTGTAAGTGCAATAACATGGCTTCCAGTTCAGGGTTGTCACACATCCAACTGGCTGAAATCTTGGGCAAAAAAAACTTGCATTCTGCCTGCAAAAGACTATGTAGACATACTCTGATGCTCATTCACACTGGGCTTGATCCGATGCCTGCTGGAATCTAAGATAGTCTTTATACTTCAATAGGTTTTGCAATAATCTTTCTTCAATGTCTTGTGTGAAGTATTTATCACTCAAAATTTCTAGGGACTTCAGTGGGCCTCAGGATGCTCAGTATCTAGAAGAGTTAGTCTTTGCCATTACTGCTCAGACTTCCCTCACACACAAAAATCAACACTCTTGTTTCAAGAAAGTTTCCATTTTAGTGACAGATTTAGTGAGTATGAGCATCATTCATCATGTCAGTGATTCTGTTGGCACCTCTGCTTGGAGAACTTTGAACTCCAAGAAGTTCTGAGACACAACTGGAGCTTGCTTGTGTCTAGTATTGCCTGATTAGAGCCTACTGTGCACCAGTGTGAGATTCAGCGCAGTTACATTCACCTGATATAACATGAATAGTCAAGCAATAAGAAAATAACAGTCATTTTAAATGCAAATGGTATCAGTAGTGAAGGTATTCTTGAATAAAGCAATTTTCTTTAGCCACTAAGAAGCGGCATTCTGCATAGGTTCTCTAATAAGCTTTCAGTGGCAAGCAATTATGTCTGTTTATTTTTACATGCAACATATTTATTTAAGCTAGAACAGAAAAGTTCAGTCTATCACCAATGATTTGGGGGGGAAGGGTTGTTGATTTTTTTTCATTTGGCAAGAGAAACTAAAATAAACATAGTATAAAAATGACTTTTGGGTTTGGGAGGGAAAAAACAACTTCCTGGAATGGTTAATCTTGAAAACAGGATTTTGGGACCCTTCTGTTGTAACCTTGTATTACAAACCAAATAGAAAAGCAAAACAATCTGAGTTTTGTAGCCACATGATCAACTGTTTTTTTGTTAAATTAAGTCTTTCTGTGAGCTAGACCAATGGACATCAGTTATCTCTGGACATGAACATACTTGCATCTCAAGGGAATACTGTGGGTATTTTGGTGACTATGTCAAGGCTTTAGAGAGCACAACAGTCTATTTCTATATCGTTCCTAGGGAAACCAAACCGAAAGCAGAACTTTACAAAGCCATCTCAAAAAACTGACCAGCTGTAGGTACATGTTCTTCACAGAAATACCTTTTTTGTTGTTATTGTTGTTTTTAATAGTAAATATATCTTTCATTCCAAAGGTGGTAGGTGATTTTCACCAAATGAACCTGATTTTGCCACTACATTTTACAATTATAAAGTCCACTACAGACAGTTGTGCAAACACAGAATTGTCCCTGGGATTGAGAGGAATTATGACACAAAGTAAATAGACGAATAGCATGCATCTGTACAACTCAGTTTTTGTACTGAAGATATTTCTTAAACTCAGGGACATCAAAACAATCAAGTAAAGACATGTATATTCATGTATAAAATTATTTTGTAATTATCCCTACCTTTGCACTAAAGCTAGAATCTTACATTGTATGCACTTTTGTCTGTGGTATTTTCTACTCTCAACACTACAAAGAACTTTGAAAGCCAAGTTAGGTTACTATTAAAGTCAACTCAGAATCTTTTGATCAAATGATCGAATTAAATATCAAAAGGCAATTAAAAATGAAAAGATTTCAGTCTACTTCTATTTTTTTTTCAATTGAACATGATGAAAGCACCAACATCATTATTATTTTACTTCCTCCCATTTCCTTGGGTCCTTCAATATGTCTCAGGCGATATGGCTACACAATTACTAAAGCAGGTTTAACTTAGATCAAAGTATCATAGATTTCAAACTATTATCACTTTCTTTGGATGTTGTTCAGGGTTATTTTCTGTTCCTTTGCCTTATAGCCTTTGCAAATTGTAAGCTTACACAAAACATTCTTGCACACAATGTGTCATACAACACACCAGAAAGGTGTGTATTTTGTGTACTGTCAATTCTTTTGTTTATTTTCAATTAAATATTCTCATCAAGAGATGAACAGTCTTCTTCACAGTTACTGGTATTCTAGTATATATTATGAATAGAATGTTGCTGTTAATATTGCGAATAATAATTTTATTTTGCCTTAGGCTCTGTGTACCTTACTCAACATTCAGAGAGATGCAGGTCCCTGTCCTCAGAAAATTTAGTTTTGAGGGATAGATTACACCATCTGAACCTGAAAGAAATGCAATGTGGAAGACAAGGGCGGTCTTATGAGGCCGGACACACTTCTCCTGAGTGACCATCCAATCTCACTAGCCTCAAAGTAGCTTTGCAGCTTAATTGCTCATGACTCTCTTGCAAGAGCAGGTATTTTTTCTCTGTGAATATATTTTTCTTCCTGAGATATTATTCTGAAAACATTGTGCAAACTCACAGCACTCTGCTCAGTAGGTTTTGCTTGCAACCTGCTCTGTATCAAAACATAGATGCCTTACAGAACAGCATACTGGGACCGGTGCACAATCCCACCTGCCCAATTCCTTTCCACTTTTACAAAAATGCAAGGTCAGTGGTTGCAGTTGGTTGCCCCATCTTACTATGCCAACATCTCAAATTATCAATATGTCAAGCAGAGTAGTGAAGGTGGCTTATTTCCTCTAATTCACAAAAACATAACATAACTTTGCCTTTAGAAGACATACTGTATGAATGTCCCTGCTCCAGCAAATCTGGCAAAACACCTGTTCAGCACATGGCCATGTCAGACTTTTTTGCTCCATCATGCACAGAAGGGTTTTGCACGCCAGCTGGATGGGAGACACAACAAACGATGGCAGCTGCAAGCCAAGTGAGAAGAGCCTGGCTCCTTTACTTCAGGCATGGAGCTCTATGACACAGCATGCTGCACTCACACTTAGTCCCCAAACACTTTGTTCCTATTAGAAATCTCCAATCTCTTTCCTTAAATCTTTTTGTTTTAGGAAACATCTGTCATGCTAGGGCAACTGCAGGACAAGTTCTGATGGCATAAACAAGCCTCCCTTCTTGGTTTTGGTGACAGCTGTGATATGGGAAAAGTCTGTCATTCATGTGCAGATGAGTGGTATTTTTAGCCTAATTTACTAAGAATATGAGAAATATTATTTATTTCTTAATATTATGAGCTCCTGTCCTCCATGTAAATATAAGTGTTTGTGTGGATGAGGGCCATTCTACAGATATCAGAGTTTCTCTCTCTTCTCAGTAATGTTTTACTGTGACAGTCTCAGTCAACTACGACAGAAGGCTGGAGAGTTCTAAAACACCAAATTTACAGTATGTTATGTGAAAAAAGGCTGGATTGAAAGGAAAGAATTAACCGTATTAGCAGCTGGGTAGATATTCCGGTTTTGATCTTTATAGTATTTCTCTTGTTGTTTTGATGCTCATTGATGTATTGGGTAGCAAAGGCATGATTGAAGGCACAGATCCATCTGCAACTCCCCATTTAAAGAGAACATCTTGCTGTACAAAGGAAATCTGACTTCTTAGATAACAGGTATATTTTGTTTTTTATGTTTAGAAAACAGAAATAAGAAAGGGCATCTAATAGACCAGACAGTCATCACTGACATGTGCTAAACAGATAATAAATCAGCAAGTCATTACTGTTAATAAGTGATAACTGATAAACTCTGAAGTAAATTAGGACCACTCTCACCCCTTCAATCTGAAGTGTTATTATGACACTGTTTGTTTCTTCTCCAGTCTGTTAAGAAATTGTCCCCTAACAAATGCCTAAATTTCACTAAACTAAATGATATGGAAGTTAAATTAAACACTCTATTGTACTGAGAAAACAGGTCTTACTGCACCATTGTAAGTTCTGAGAAATTCCATTAACACCTGTAGAAAATACACTATAATAATGATACCCTAATCTCAGTTTTAGGTGTATAAATTTCTTCTTAAAGCCCTTGGTGTTTTCTTCAGATGTGCAGCTTTATTTGATTGATACAAACAGGGTCGTGTGTAGTCCATTTCCCATTAATGTTTGTGGATAAACTTTAAAAAGTTGTGTTGGCGCATGAACACAGGGCTTTGTCCATATTGCATTGTTCAAAATAATTACCCAACTTTTCATCTTTGACATTGGTTTAAAACATACAAACATTGTTTAATAAAAGAAAAAAATTTAAATGTCAAAATTTTCAGATTTTCTTTTATTCTGGATAATCATTACTGAATAAAAATGCTCTAAAAAGATCTGCTACAGAGAAAGACTCCTCTATAAGGGAAGGAAAATAGAGAAAGGAGAGAAAGCTAAAAAAATAAAGAGTAATTGTATCAAATATTTAGGTGAAGGGAGAAGGTAGAATAATGGGCTAGGGAAAGAATCACAGAATCACAGAATCAGAAGGCTGAAAGATGCATGGAGATGTTCTTAGTGTGCAATCTCATTAAAATGTATCAGAGCAGAGCAATTATGCCTTTGAGGAGTTCCTTTGATTCATGGGATGAAACTGGGAGTTTCAGGAGCTAAAAGAATCAAAGAAAATAGTGACGGAAAATAAGCAAAGTTTAGAATTTTGAATTTGGATGATTATTTCAAATGTTCTCCTATTTTTAGGATTTTATTATGGTGTCATATTTATACTACAAGTAGCATTGAAACAACATGTAGCATAAGACCACCAGAGGCATTTTTCCAGCACCAAAAGAAGACGAGTTATACATAAGTAAATATACATAGAGATGTTTGCTTAACCTGCTCTTAAAAACTTCTGATGAATGAAATTTAGTGTTCTCAGCTGTGGATCACTTAAAAGCAGTGGGACATACATTAACCAGCTATATATCCACTTTGATAAACAACTGCTGGCCTGTATTTTCATTGCTAAGGTATCATCTTCCAAACATATGGATCTTTAAAACTGTCCTTACTGTCTCAGAGGTTTCATCTGGATTCAGGTACAATAAATGAAGAACCTTATAATTGTTCATTTTTTGCCTTAAAAGCACAGGCACTACTTAACTTTCTGTATTTCAAGGATTGTTGATAGACAGAAGTAGTTCAAAAATGAAATAAAAATTAGACAGTAATTTCTAAACCTCAGTGACACAGAATTCTACATGAGATTGGGTCAAGCAGGCAGAAGTAGAATCGGAACACTTACTGTAGCTAAAGATCCTTTCCCTTTCCTGGGGCAAGTCAGGCAGAAAGGTCTGACTAGATCGTGTGTCATGGGACAGAGCGTACAGCTGCCAGTCCAAAATGTCTGCCCACCCCAACCTTTCTCCCCAGCAATACTCCATATTCTCCAAAAAGAAATCCAAGAGATATTCAACAGGTGTAGTTAGAGCTGCAGTGGAGAGTTAATTCTGTGCCAGGAAGCAGCACAAACACAATACTATGAGAAATTACAACTGAAACACATGATCTACGCAAGTGTGGTATGCCCACCAACAACCAAGCCTGCAACATCCGTTTGTCATTTTTCCAGGAAAATGTTTCCAACCCTTTAAAGTTTCCTACACTTATTGGATACTTTGTTTTTTGTGGCATTTATGTCCATTTACGTAACTTCTGTAAATCTGTTGCTAATTGTTGTATTTGCTTCTTTATTCCATTTGTCCGATGCCCTTTGAGTGGTTTTAATAAAATCACATATTATGACTAACATTTGCTCTCCCCCACCAAAGAGCCCTTTAATGTCCCAAATAAAGAAGGTCTGCCAACGAGAGTCCAAGCTTTTATTCCTTACACACCCAAATCTCCCATCCTGCTCACTGACATAATTAAGGATATTCCTTAAGGATGTAGGGTGGGGTGTCAGGAGGGACAAGGTGATGTTCACACTGTGCAGTCTGGGAAGGCATTGCATCCACACAGTAGTCACTCTTCCCACTTCACTGGAACAGTGACTAAGCACCAGGACCCAGCCTTCAGGATCTGGAAAGCAGATGACATAGAATGTACTCTGCAGTTAGAGTATAATTGGGTATTCTAAACATATATGTTTATATTGACCTTAGAAATGTATGAGAGTAGGAGGAAAAAAATATGGCATATGGCATCCACTGCTGGAAGATTTTATAAGGAAACTATCCTTCTGGATAGATTAATGTGTAATTCAGATCTGCCCAGCAATCACTGAAAATCCTACATGAACATCTTTCTTTAGTGCTGTCAAGAAAGCTATTCTGTTAATCTCTGCTAGTTTCCTGGGATCTCTACTGAATAAGACTGTTCCAGGAAAAGTTAATCCACAAGTAGCTACACTTTCTCATTTCCTTCTTTCCTTCTCCTCTGTCTGAAGCCAAATCTGCTTGGCACTGCAGCAGCTGGCTTCCAAGATAGAGCTGTAACATCTCACATGCACATGCTATAGTCTCTGCGCGTTCACAAGTGTCAGCAGGTTTTGTGCAATGCAGGATTTCCTCCATACCATACTTGACATTGACACATGCTTGCAAAGTCTTCCATGCATGCAAACTCACACAAATCATACAAACGTCAGGAAGAGCAATGTGGAAGCTTGAAAGGTCCCATCAAAACCTGCAGCTCCACCAACTGCCAGTACAAACCCAAACAATGAAATTATACTGATCCCAGACTGCACTATTGGTCAGAATGAAGTATACTTATTCCAAAGAATATCAGTGTCTGATTCAAAGACAAATAGGAAACGTTAGCCAAGAAGTTACTGCAGGATACCAGCAATTTCTATACAACATAATTCTACAGATCCTTTTTCTGTCCCAGTATCCACCGGTACTCACTCAACAGACATTAAAAATGCTTAAATTCACGTATGTGTGAGATGTTTTTTCTGTAGTTTCATAACTATACATCTCACCATGCATATCATAAAATGCTGGTGATTGTTTTACAGAGCAATATACATTCTAGTAATATGGAAAAAGAAGGAAAATTCATTTTAGTCGCTCAGTAAGATGATTATATCTGCTTGTCCAGTGATTGTTTTGAAAGATGATGGTCTGAAATCCCTGGACTGAAATTTTAAAAACATAATTTAAAAATAAACCTCTGGACCTCACATTTTCTGAGCTATAAATCATTTAAAAACATGCCTCAAAAGAGGTTAAAAATGAAAAGGGAAATGAAAAATGGCAAGGTAGGGATTCTAAAGAAAAATCTAATTATTTGTATAACAACTGCCTTACTTTTGTGGCTTAGGTCTATTTGCTGGTATGTTAGGTTTTTCAGGGGTTATCTTCAGATTTATGTATGGATGCAGGTGTATGTCATATCTGAAGTCCCCCACCTCCAATTTCATTGTATGCTATAATATACAGAACTTTAAACAATGCTTGACAGCAAAATGTAGTGCTCAGTCTAGTTAAGAGTCTGTGCTTTAGCTATTTCTAATTTCTAATTTAATATTTACTGCTGTATCTTCACAAATATATAACAGTATAAAGCAGCTCAAAGTCAGAATGTGCTAATTACAGTAGAGGTAGAACTGCTCATGAAAAAATTGTAATTAATGAGGATGTACAAAGAAATAGCTTAATCCTTTGGAAAAAAAAAGTTATTTCCCAGCATCCTAACATGTCTAATGTGCCTTGAGTAAATGAGATGTAACTGAGAAGTGAGAGAAAAAAAAGTAAGCTTATGTTCCTGGCGTGAAAAAGAACAGGTTGTGCAGAGCATGTGTTCTGCACAGCAGTGTCAGCCCTCTGCAACACAAGGAAAAAGGAAGATGCTCACTTGGTCTTGGCTTCAAGTAGACTTTAGAGCTATTTAGCCAGCATCACCAACTACCTTAGAAAGTACAGCAGCTAAAGAACATCTGGTATGATCTCTTTCTTGTAACTTAGTTTTACTGCTCCAGATTTATGTTTTCAAGTAAATGTATTCTTTAAATTCTGTCTAATGTGAAACCAACTTTGTGTCCTATGACAAACAGGAATTCCAGTTCCATGGGTGAGGCACTCTTTAAAACCAAACTGTGTCACTCTCACTCTTGTCCAGGCACAGGACTCCCCTCTGATGTATGAGGAGAACAGCTGAGTGCCCCGACTGCTTTACAAAGGCCAATGTAGATATCAGCAAGGTGGGCATCCATGGGAAGAAGAAAAGAGCAGCTAGTCCCATGAAAAGAAAGGAAGAAGCAGAGCAAGAGCCAAGGCCTGAAGCCAAAGGAGGAACAAAGAACATATGAAGGCACAGAGGCTCGGGTAAGGAGGGACAGAAGAGAAGAGCCAATCTGTTCCAGGACCATGCTGTGGGAAGACCCTTCAGAGGAGATTCAGAGGACACACTGAAAGGTCCTGCCAGGAGAAATATGAGAGAAACAGATCTGATGCTGAAAGACACAGTGGAGGACAAACTTATCAAACATCTTCCTTCCTACTAGACAAAGGATAAAGCAAACACTCCTCAGGAATAAATAGACATTGACAATCCCACAAAACCAAGCAAAATAGTGCAAGCAATGCCAACTCAGGTCACTTGCAGCAAAAATTTTCTTCTTTGCAGAAAAGCAGAGCAGATTTTAACAGTTCAAACAAGATCAATACTTGGCCCAAAGATTGAGTCTGAAATGAATTATGGAGTATATTCACAGAGAGAAGACTTATCTTCAAAGGTAACTCCTGTGCAGCCAGCTAAATAGTTTTCTGAGGTATAGCAAGCTTAGAGGATCTTCTAAGAGAGATGTCAATGGAGAAAAATGGGAAAAGCTCATGTAACCTTCACTCAGTTTCAATATACAGGCAAAGGAGAGCCACATAAAGGAGGTATCTGCAATGAATAAAGTATGTGATTACAAGAGATTTCCACAGAAGGAAAGTATTCATTTTGATAAAAATGGTAAACAGTTATGTATTATTATGACAAAGATTGTAATTTCTCTTGGAAACTATATATCTATACAGTTTGCTTTAACAAACCGTAACATTTGCACAATAAATGCAAGCAGCTTGGACAACAAAATACAAGAGCTTTAGTAATACTGAAAGAAGATAAATTGGATATTGCAGCAGAAAACTGGACGAAGTCATGGTTGAAAGAAAATGAAGTTTCCAGTGAAGATATAATTAAACTGATAAAATGAGTCAGAAGTATTTTATCATAATGAGGTATTCTGCAATACCTCTACTTTACAATAAGTAAAGCAGACTATTTTTAGTTCTAAATCACACAAAGGAAGAAAGGTGAACAAGTTTATACTGATACGGCCCTGGGAATCTGCTATAGTCTAGTACAGTGAAAGAGGGAGCAGAAGTCTCATGAACATTATTAAAGACAGAAATATGACAGAAAATAGTCTAGTTTTGGGAGATCTTAATTTCCCATATAGAGATGGGAAAGCAAATGCAATTTTCTGCCAGGTGCAGTAAAAAGGCCTGGTGTCAGTTTCAAGAGGCTCCAATGAAATATAACAAAAGCAAACACTAGTCAAGCTTTAAATCATTCCAACCAAGCTCCCTCACAGAAATTTGTTAAACTAAATTATTCACTAGGGCACTCAAGAATGAGCAATATTTCCTCACTCGCAAGCCCTGAGTTTAAAATAAAAGGGCTTAAAGAAACAGATCTTTATTAGCAGGAAGAGTGAAACACATTAAATTTGGTAAACCTGCATAATTCATGCTACATAGATCAACCATTCATTTGAGAACATCTGCAGGAGTTCATTGCCTTCAGATGTGGCCAGCTGTTGAGGCGAGGAGCCAGGAAACCCTTCATTTTCCTTACACCCTCTCTCAGTTCCTGTTGTTCCCAGCTCATGTATTAGGCTTCCAGGTCTCTCGCTATCAGTGCAAGATATCAGTAAATACTTCGCAGGAGGTCCTATACCCACCCCAACCAAAATAATTATACCTCTGTTCTTGCCTAAGAATGCTAGCACTCAAGAGATTTCCCGCTAGGCTGCTCCTGGTGGTTTCCATACAAGCATTCTTAGTTTGCTGTTGTTTTTGTTGCAAGGTACCACTGCTATCCCACCTCAGTGTGAAGCGAATGTGTTTAAACAGTCACTGGATGGTGAGCCCTAAGGAGGAAACCCACAGAAATGGAAGACTAGAAACGGATGACTAGAAATGGACATATGGAGATTAAAATGCTCACCTACATAAAAACAAGTTAAAAAAAGAATGTCAGTGCATGATGACAACAAAATAGCATGGAAGATAATCTTGCTGTGACACAAATCTAAGGGAATACTTGCCTGAATCTCCAGTAAGAGCTATAAAGTTTACCACAGAAGTGAGATTGGGATGGGTGAAACTAAAAGCAAAACTCAGTTTAACTTTTTCTAGTTTTAATACTAGGCGGTCTCCTCTCTAAAATATATAAGGAACAAGACGCATTAAATACAAAACATAGTAATAAATTATGTCATAGTAGCGGTATTATGTGAGCAGAAGCTTTCTTTTTGAATATGAGATTAAAAAAATATATGGGTTTCCTAAATTTGGATCACGCCAGCTTATTTCATAGCTCAGTTTTATGTTTAAAGGATTTCTATGTCAGTGATTTTAAATGTAGTCCAGGAAGACCAGTCTTACTTCTGATATGCCTATGACATACATCGCTACATCCAAGTGTGTGAAATATTTAATGGGAGATGAATATCCTTTGAAGAATCCATAAGTTTAATCCAGTTAAAAACAACATGAAAGTATGATAGATCTAATGTACATACTGGTAAAGCATTTTGACAGAGCACTTAAGCATTTTTAGTAATAAAA